>JAQQZX010000017.1:12650417-12665036 GCA_030068355.1 Notoglanidium maculatum
CACGCACGCACGCACGCATGCATATAAATATATGTATGTATATTTATTCAGACATCACGAGATTAATAAAAGTTACCTTTGGCCTCTACAATTACAGAGGTTCTCAAAGTGGTGGCCGTTAGCTTCCAGAGATTTGTGTAGAAGTGTTTCTAAAGTGTGTACACATTTTTTTTGGCTGACTCTGTGTGTATGTGCGTGTGTGTGTGTATGTGCGTGTGTGTGCGTGTGTGTGTTCACACACATGAATGCACACGTACACATGCACAACACTGATTGGTGAAGTGAGTAACATTTGATGATCTCATTACAATGGCATCTGACAAGGATTGGGATATATTAGGCAGCAAGTAAACAGTCAGTTTTCAAAGTTGATGTTTTAGAAGCAGGAAAATGGGCATGCGTGAGGATCTGAGCAACTTTGACAAAGGCCAAATTGTGATGGCTAGATGAGTGGCTTGGAGCATCTTAAAAAATGGCAGGTCTTGTGGGGTGTCCCAGGATACAATGGTCAGCACCTACCAAAAGTGGTCCTAGAAGAGACAACCAGTGAAGCACTGTAGCCCAAACTGTTGAAAACGTTCATGCTGGCTATGACAGAATGGTGTCAGGACAAACAGTTCTGTGCATGTGGCTGTGCAGCTGATGCTGGTCAAAGAGCCCAACAGGGGTCGTACACCACCAAAAAAGCCTACAGTGAGCACTCCAGAATCTGAATTAGTCCATGGAGCAATAGAAGGTGGTGTCCTGGACTTACAAATCACATGTTCTTTTACATCTGCATGTGCTTCATTTACCTGGGGAAGAAATGGCAAAAGGATTCACCAGGGGAAGAAGGAAAGCCAGTGGAGGCAGTGTGATGCTCTGGGCAATGTTCTACTTGGAAATGTGGGTCCTGGCACCCATGTGGATGTTAATTTGACACGTACCGTCTACCTAAACATTACTGCAAACTAAGTACACCTGGTCATGGCAACAGTATTCCATAATGTCAGTGGACTCTTTCATGAAATCTATGGAGGCCCCTCCTCGCAATTCAGAGAAAATAAAGAATCTGCTGCTAATGTCCTGGCACCAGATACTGCAGCAGCTCTTCAGAGATCTTGTACCCCGCCTCGAAGGATCAGAGCTGTTTTGGTGGCACAAGGTGGACCTATGTAATATTAGGCCGGTGATTTTAATGTTATGGCTGATCGCTGTATATAGACATATATGAAGGGATTGCGTGTCGCTGCAGAATACTGTGGTAGTGATGCTGGTTAAGTGAGCTTTCAATTTTGAATTACTCGTCAACAGCGTCAGCAGTAATGCACCCCCGCATCACACCTCCTCCTCCATGTTTCCCGGTGGGAATCACACATGCAGATACCATCAGTTCGCCTTTTCTGTCTCACAAAGACACGGCGGTTGGAAACAAAAATCAAATTTGGACTACTCATCAGACCGAAGTACAGATTTCCACTGGTCTGATGTCCATTCCTTGAGATTCTTGGCCAAAACAAATCTTCTTATTGGCCTCCCTCAATAGTGGTTTCTTGACAGCAGTTTGACTGTGAAGGCCTGATTCACACAGTCATGATGTTAAGATGTATCAGCTCCTTGAACTCTGTGCAGCATTCATGTAGGCTCTAATATGATGTGCTGTTAATTGGTGATTTCTGAGGCTGATAACTCTAATAAACTTATCCTCTTCAGCAGAGGTAAATCTTACTCTTCAGTTCCTAGAGTGGTCCTCACTGAGAACCAGTTTCATAACAACATTTGATGGTTCTTGCAATTTTCCAGCTTGACTGATGTCGTAAAGTAATGATGGACTGTCATTTCTTTTTACTTAGATGAGCAGTTCTTCACATAAGATGGATTACTACACTTGTGGAATAGGGCTTTTTAGCGTATACCTCGACACAACACAACTGATGGTCTTAAACGCATTAAGAAGGCAAGAGGTTCCACTAATTCATTTTGACAAGGCACTCCTGTTAACTGAAAAGCATTCCCGGTGACTACCTCATGAAGCTGGTTAAGATAATGCCAGTAGTGCGCAAAGCTTTCATCAAGGTAAACAATGGCTAATTTGAAGAATCTAAAATCTGAAACATATTTGGGTTTTTTTTCCAGCACCTTTTTTTTACGACATAATTCCATGGGAATGGGGCCCATGTTTTAGCAATAAATCTCAAAACTTGAAAGTATTCAAGTTCAATTATGTAAATGGTAACAATAACAAATGGAAATCACAGAAGTGTCAGTTCTGCAGATCAGATTTCTTAGGGGAAAAGGCTCTGTTGTTCCACACCTTATCCCTCAGTCCCTTTGTACTTAACCAGAAATCGAAAGATGTTAGATTACTTTCTCGCTCACCTCAGAGAACTTGTCTGCCACCATGTAGCGCACCCTCCAGGACTTGTCCTCGGCGGCCTGCCGCAGAGTGGGCATGACCAGAGACTCCAGGTCCTCCTGGGGCAGCAGAGTGGCAATGCTCACACACGCCTCCACAGCCAGGAGACGCACCGAGTCCTGCAGGACGCATTCATAAGTAAACCAAGCACAAATTCAGATCATCATTGGAATGATCACGGAGCTTGCTTTTGACTTCGAGAGTTTCTGCCAAGTCTGCCTACGCTTGGGAATAGTGAGAACGTCATGCATACAAATGTGCATATTTAAAGACTCAAAGTTTTATTACGTGTCTGACAAACTCACCTGCTCGTCAGAAGCCAGTGCAGTGAACAGAGAGATGATGTCGCTCTTGACGTAATCCAGCTCCAACACTTTGGCAAACTCACCCAACTTAGACGCAGCAGCACGGCGGACCATTGGAGTATCATCAGAGCAAAGGTTACGGAAGTGCCTAAGAAAGAGATTGCAAAAATATTTACTTAGTATTTTATCATCACATTGCCCATAATCAAAATCTGAGGCTCTGCATTTGTTTCTTTTTAATACTTCTTACTCATCTGTTCAGCAAACCATCTAGCCAAACAAGGAGTGAATATTTTTGTAGACATATTTAAATAGTAACACTATAGTTACCTACCAAGGAAGGAACAGGAAAAATATATTACAGAAAATTACTTTCAATTATTTTTAAGTTTCAAAATCCTTCATAATTGGTTAGTAAATGTTTTTTCAGAACTCGCCTGGTCATCCATAAAACCCCATATGTACAATAATAAGAATAATAAGAAACAGATGAGCGACTGACTGGCGAATCTCGGCTTTGACGGTGCTGGAGACGCGCGGGTAGCAGACGCTGAAGAGACCACAAGCTGAGGTGCGTGAGGTGAACCAGTCGCCGCTAGCCAGGCGTTTTACCAGGGGCTCGAAGTGCACCTCCAAGTCCACAGGTGAGTGCTCGTGGGAGATCTTCCGCAGTGATTCCACGGCCTTGTCCCGCACCACAGTCTCCTCCACTGTGGCCAAGCTCTCCAACGGTGGCTGAGGACGTGAAGAAAAAATGACGACGGCTAGGATAAGTTAAACAATGAGCAGAAGACATTTAATCAAAGTAATAGATCTGTTTTATCACCTACAAGGAGACAGTGCACATATTCAGGGCCTCCAACCAGCATGGTGAAATTGCCCAGCTGCTCAGCGAGGGCAAGGAGCACTTCGTCCTCATCGTAGATAGTATCTAGAACAATTTTAACAAGAATGCAAAGAAAAGTTTTGACAAGACACATGTTTGGAATCTTTAAGTGCATTTTTATTTGTGATAATCTTCAGTACGCCAGACTTTTGGTTGTGGCTTCTATTTTAACACCTTTAACAAAACTCAGTGCGAACGACTGTGCGAACAAGTGAAATGCTTGAATAAAAATGAATAAAGTACGAATCTTCAAAATCATACCTGTGAGAAAAGGCAGAAGTTCAGTGCGCGTCCTCTCAACACCCAACGCCAGGGCGATGGTGGAGAGCTTCTTAATGCTGTTCAACCGCAACTGTTTAAAAAAAAAAAAAACAGACACTCAATTACTGATTGATGGAATTCGACCTTCCAGTATCGGTGAATAAAATGGCTGGATGACAAAGATGCATATTCATTTCCCACGGCACAAAGTCTCACTATAACCTCTGAAGGGACAGACAATACTATATCAAGGAAAACCTAAGATGACAAGCTGAATTTATCTGAAAGGTTATGGTGTATAGTAAGCAGGAGAGTTAAATGACAGCTTTACGCAGGGTATTACTTTGCTCAGTATCCTCCGGTGTCTCCACATACCTCCTGACTCGAAAAAGATCTGTCTCATACTCCATGTGGTGAAAATCTACAGCCCATCACACTCAGATTGCATCTTGGGCAACATGCAACTATTTCGCCAAGTTCAAAATGTAGTCTTTTTTCTTAGGTTTTTTTACACGACAGCTACCAACCCAGAAGACTAACATGCTTCCTTTCTTCACAGTCGTTCCTTCAAAGCCTGTCAACAGCATCATTTCAAACTACTGCTCATGCGGCACCCAGACAACATGGCCAATTCTGAACTCTTGGGCTGCTGGCCATGGCATCGTCAGGTTCTGAACTCACTGATATCTTTTTTTAAGGTTCTTGAACAAACATGCCCAGGCAACTATGAATAAAATAAATTAAAAAAAACTAAAAACCAGAACAGAAAATCTGCTTCCTGTCATATGAATTTATCCACCAATTCTGTAAAAAGGAAAAAAATAAATAAATACTGAACACCCTGTATTTACATTTACATTTATGTCATACACCCTTATCCAGAGCGACTTACATATATCTCATTTATACAACTGAGCAGTTGAGGGTTAAGGGCCTTGCTCAAGGGCCCATCAGCGATAGCTTGACAGTGCTGGGATTTGAACTCACAACCTTCTGATCACTAGTCCAATGTCTTAACCACTGAGCTACCACTGTCCTGTATATTGTGATTCCTGAGAATATCTTGAAAATTGTGATCTGACATTTTGTCCACACCGAATTCCCAGATCTCTCGTGAAGCCGAGAGCGTTACATGTAGATAACCTGCCTGATTTAACATAAAACACGAAAATGCCACATCCACTGCATGGATTTAGCTAGTGAACACTAGCCATAAAACAGGAAAAATCACTCTGCATTTGGTTGATGGTGGAAAATCTGGTTTCATTGCTTCTGGTGGATTATAGAGCTCTATGTAGGTGTGATTATTTCAGAGTCAGCAAAGCAAGTTTGTGGACTTGTGTTTATGAGGGCCAGGAGTGGGCAGGCACCACCATTATTATTTATGGCATGCTTATATAGCTTGTTAATACACAACAGGGACATTTGTACATTATGTGCACTATGCACACTTATAGATCTTTGTACACAGTTTATGGATGGGTTGTGTTGCTGATGCATGCCCCTGCATGTCCTGAAGCTGAAATTGCACAATCAAGCCCTGCAGTGATTCAGTAGCTGCCAATAACAGGCTAATTCTGGGTGCAGGCCAAGTTATTCTCTCAGCTACCCATTTATATAAGACATTACATCAATCAAATTTATAGACAAGTCTTAATATTAGCTACTTACCCTCCCAGCAAGCTAATTTTCACAAATACAAAGACAATGTAGTGATGTAATTACTAAAATAAAAAAATATTTTTTGGTTGTTAAGGAGTTATAGATGTATTTACGTAAACGGTTGTGTTTACGGGCCGCTTCAACGACATTGGTTGCTAGCCTACACGCTAGCTAGCCTGAAGCTAACCGGCTCACTAGCTAGCTAGCTCTGAGGTAAACTGGTTAACCAAACAAGGCGTTCTTTTTTTTTGTCGCTGTTGTTTCACTCAAAAACCCTAAAAAAATGTCCGTTTTAACCTTTATAAATGTCCTACCTGAACGTCTTCATTTCTTAATTCGTCAATAAGCACCGCAATAGGGTAAAGAGAATCATCTCCGTCGGCACCCGCCATCTTGTATTATGGTTGTTATGGCCGGCGCTGGTTCGTGCTACGGGGTTTCCACACAGGGGCACTGCACAGACCTGCATTCTACAGTACTAAACAAGTATGCAAGCGTAGTACGTAAACGATGGTCATCTATGCTACGTAGTACGGTAGTATGCGGTTTTGGGCGCAGCCAGGCGCAAAAGGAAGCGATTGGCCAGTGATTGAGCGCGCTCCCTCGCAACAGCGCTCTAAATAAACTTAAGAATGGTTTAAAATCTGTGTTTTCTGGGGGGGAAAACAAATCTATAAAAGTTTTAAATGGTATAAATAATCAGCTAAAGAGCGCTGGTGATGGAGCACAGCAAAACCTTCCTTCTGAACAAATAAATAAATAATATTCTTTGCCTGAGATGAGTGAGATCTGTGAATAAGGGTGGTTTTGGAGTGTAACAAGAAACAGTTCAGTGAGTGAAGAATAAAACACTTGGGGGTGTGATGTTATAGAAAAATAATCAACAATTCCGGAGAGGCGGGAGTTTTATTCATCTTGTATCACAGCAATTTGCCAACATCTTTTTGATACTTTTTATCCATTTATAGTTACATCTGGGTGGTGCGGTGGTTAGCACTGTCGCCTCACAGCAAGGTTCGATCCCCGGATCACCTTTCTGCACGGAGTTTGCATGTTCTCCCCGTACATGCGTGGGTTTCCTCCGGGTGCTTCGGTTTCCTCCCACAGTTCAAAGACATTCAGATTAGGTCAACTGGCTACTCTAAATTGCCCATAGGTGTGAATGTGAGCGTGTGTGGCTGTCTGTCTGTGTTGGCCCTGTGGTGGACTGGTGACCTGCCCAGGGTGTACCCCGCCTCTCGCCCGAACATGCTGGGATTGGCTCCCCGTGACCCCGATGGATAAAGCGGTATAGATAATGGATGGATGGATCGTTACATCTGAAGGGGCCAGCTCACTGGGTTTTGAAAGCATGTCACTGCTACCCTGCTAGCTCTCTTCATGCACGCTCACCTAGCTGAATACTCCTCTACAAGAAACGGTTTTCGCATAAGACAGTGATGCAGAATCATGTATTAGCTTACATGTAGAAGGGACCACTTATCGTGAACTAAATACATACGGTTCTCCAATTCTACCAATCTGCAAACAGCAGCAGACCAGTGAAATCAGGCAAACTCCAACAGTACTTGTAGCTATGACGATTATCAGCCTCAGCGAATGGTAAGATTGAAGTTTACCTTTATAACAGCTTTGTTGAATACATGATTCTGATTTACGGCATTCTGTGGTCTGTAATTTCTGTTTAATAGACCGTTGCTATGAAGCAGGTCATTGGTGGAAGCCATAAAATCGTTTCTTATGTCAATAAAATAACTTCTAAATCGATATTTTGTGTCAAATTATTCATATTTTCAGTAAGTATCCATGTAATAAGCCAGATTGTTGTGGATTGTTTTTCAAACGTAACACAGTGGAATGCGGTTAGCATCAAAAATGGCAACTTGCTTCTTCACGCAGAGACTTCTGGGAAGGATGAGCCGGTCCGTTTAACGTTATAGAACAAATGTGTTCCTGTTCTTGCATACGCTATAGCTGCAGTCATTCCCGCACTAACTTCTCTTTCTTCTTCGTTCACTTTCAGCAACCATTTTATCTTGATCCATTTTCCAGACTGAACACGTTCTATTCACACTCAAAGTGTTTCTGAATCACTGTTGTCTGAATCAGGTCAAAACCCACAACTGCACCATTCAGTTCAAATGCCTGTCGCATGTACATTCATGCTTCTGTAGGAGACGAAACATGACATGCATGTGATTAGTTATCTCTATAATATTCACAAGAATCAGCTGTTTCTGTAGCCGGAACCATGAACTGCAACTGAACACATCACGGACTCATTCATAAGCCAATAAAATGTCCTGCTGCATGATCAAAATATGCATGGGCCATCTGTCACACCATTCATTTGCTAATTCATGCTCAATGAAAACACATCAGCCTTCATTATTCAGATTACCGTACCCTCTTTCACTGGAATACATTTTGTATCATCACCACATTATTACACTCTGTTCTAGAATGATCTGATGTTCGTCCAGATGCTTATGTTTGTGCTCACGTCACCTTTGGATGTCGAAGATGAAAGTATAAGGCAACTCATGAGACATAAAGTTTGTTAGAGGTCGGGGATTCTGATTGGCACAACAGAAAAGCATTCATCTTATCGCCATAAAATATTAAATTCAATCCTGATCATGTTAGCCATTTGTGACCAGGAGTCTAAGACAGCAAAACCAGCTGACACTAGCCAATTATTAATGAGTTTATGTATCCAGAAAAGTGTAGGTAGTCCTTCTGTCCAAGTGTCTGACATAGCATGAGCATCAGTTTGGAAAGATGCAGTGGTTGGCTTGAAATGTCTTAGAAGCACATGCTAGTGTTTACCCTCATTATTTGGTTGCTGTTGTGCAACAGGGGTGAGATAGTTATTGGGTGGGAACTGGTAAAGACTAAGTGGGGTTAGTGTTTTTAGCTTGCATTGTAAGTAGTAGAGGGCTCCAAAAACTAACTGCTGAGGTAGAGTGCGAATCAAAATGATGGGTATAATAAAGGAGGCGAGCGTCCTATTTAACAGCCGGATTAAAGTTTTAAATGCGTCAGTAATTCGGGTTACTTGTGCTGACGCATGCTAACGGCGCCAGGTGGCTGATACTGACTTGTACATAGCCGAGCCAACACACTTAAATCGCTTCGTCTCTGATGCTAAGCAAAACAGGACAAATGACCCACTAATGCCAAATAATGCCGAACATGGCTTTGGGTACGCAATGATGTCTCGGTGCAGCCTCACAGTTTATAAAAAAACAAAAAAAACAGATGATAGCTGTTTTTCTGCTCTCTAAACATCTAAAAGGATGAAAACAGAAATGAGCTACATTGATTTAATGATTCGTTTTGGACTCCGAAATCTATTTCTGAATAAGAATCCTTCTCGGTGTACCTTCAAGACAATCTCTCGCAAATCTGGTCTGACAGAAATCATATCAGGACAAGAAAAACATCTGGAATCCATGTAGGCATCTTGTAACGCCTTAGGACACTCAACTCGGCTGCATGATACTAATAGATAATAAAAGAATTACATAATGCATGAAACACTCCAGAGTTGCACCAAATTAAATATTTGACCTCTAAACATTTGGGTTATGAAACAACTGTCAAGAGTGTTTCTGAGCAGTTAATAAGGTTCGCAATAATAACAAGAGGGGAGAAGACCTGGGGCAGGGGGAGGTATTCGTATGTCACAGAAGCCCCTGCGTCACCAGCAGCAGCATCAATGCCAGGATTTAAAAAGGGTCAGAGTTCCCTGTGGTGTCACACGGCTTAACGCATCTTCAATAATCCACACACACGCACACATACACACACACACACACGCACACACACACACACACACGCACACACATGGACAGACACACAAAGACACACACGTACATACATACACACACAGAGACAGACACACACACACAGAGACAAAGACACACACACACACTCAGAGACAAAGACACAGACAAAGACACACACACACAAAGACACAGACACACACACACACACACAGAGAGGCCTGTATGTGTTTACTGAAACCCACCCTTAATGCTGCGAAGGTTTTCAGAACAGGAAGTGTGTGTTCCTTTGTCACTGCGTGACAGTAGTGAATCATTAGGCTATTTTTTTCCCTGTCTACAGAATTATCAACGAGACTCTGGGTAAGGGATACGCAAATATTTTGCTTAGGGGTACTACATGCGAAGATGCTACTAGGAGTTAATTATGAATAGGGGCCAGTAGCACTTAACAAATAAACTGCCTACTACTGGATTTCTCAATGCTGCATGAATCTAACTGCTAACCTGAACACGTTTAACTTTAAAAATAATTTCATGCTTATAAATCCTTTCATCTGGTCAGTGTGTAAATATTCCCTCAAATCTCAAGTTAGTATGACAACACAGAAGAGAGTTATCGGGTCACAACGCGTAACAGCCGATCATGTTTGAATATGCAAATTGGAGTTAGTTACCACCCAGTGTTTATTTCCCTTTTATGACAGCAGCTTACAATTAATTACATTTTTTATTATTAAAGAATCACACGTCATACTTTTAATCCGTTAATAGCCATGTTTCAAGTCCATTTCGCTCCTGTTATCACTTACATTACAGCTTCTCTCTTTTTCCCTCTCTTAGAGATAAAGCTATAACTTTTACAAAGCACTGACACTGGAGACTCCTTCCAAAAATCTCCAGCACCGATTACAAATCCATTTAAGTGGTATGCACAGCATACAGGTTTCTAAACGTATTAGAATGAGCGTACCTCACAGCTGGAACTACCATCAGCTTATATTCCTATATTCTGTATAATGAAAGTCTCTAGTCACCACTCAACAAGATGTTCTTTATTTGACTCCATCACACACACAAACACTGAGATGACTGACTCCAGGACGAGACACGGACATCCTACTGACCAGACCAATCAGAGGACTGGGCGACGTTTCTTCCTCTGCTGGAGAAGGGACAGGACAAACAAGTCCACATATGAATACTCCGCACTGACCCGACTGCAAAGACTATGGATGAGACCGGAGACCTGGGAGTTCAGTTCATTGTCCGAGACCAGGTCAAGACTACGTGGACGTGCACATGAGAAATAACCAAAGATCCTTAAAGGGGCTGCTGAGCAAAGGATTCCTCTGCTCTGAAAGATACAGCAGGTGGTCACAGCAGTGAAGTGAAGGAAAATGGAGGGATCTGTGATGAAATAGACGTCGTATGGAATGATACGAGATGATCGCTGTGCAAAATGGCTAACAATTCCATGCTGTTGTCGTGCACACACACACACAGGAAACAGAGGAAGGTTCATTTTCAGAGGTGCAGAAAAACTGCTAAAGGCAAATAAGGAATGTAATGATGAGGGGAAAAAAACAACTAGTCGAGGCATCAGGGCTGCGTTCGTCGCCTGCCGTGTTTCACCCGCCGTGGTTTCAGGATGACGTATCTGCTGTAACTGGTGTACTGCTCGGATAGGAAAGGAACGAAGAACGCCCTGTAGAACCTGGATGACCTGTAGAGGAAGAAAGATCAAGAAGAGATCTCGATATCCTTAAAAATACTCAATCTCTAGAAGATATCGGTCTCTGAAGAGGGCTACAAATTTCTTACTTTTCTCATTTCTCAAATATTCTTAAATTCTAATTAAATTCTTAAATTTCTCATTAGACCTTCAGGATTTCATCGACAGACTAAATGATGAGGTCATTAATTTTTTTTTTTTATGCTAGACTAAGGTGCCCCCTACAGGACAAGTGCATTCAATGCAGGCATCAATATCAAACACCGCATTAAACGGCTCATGAAGGATTTATTTCCAAGCCTAATCTAACACACAGGTGTCGGTACTTTAATGAGATATGGTGCATGTGGCTGTGCAGGATTACACACATGGAGACTTGCATTTACTCAGGTATACACATTTCCAATACGGTGTTTTGAATTAAAATGATTTGAATCATTCATTTTGGATAAAAAATCCTTCATCACACCGTCACGCACACGTCCTTTCTTAAAAAGCTTACTTTGAAGCATCTAAGAAGGGTTTTTCTGCGATGACGCTCCACTCATCTTTGTTAGCTGCGTAGCACGGTTCTCGTGGGGTTTCATTGTCCGTGGCCAGGTCCACCAGATAGTGGCAGTGCTTCAAATCCACCTGAAGTGGAGAGAGAGAAATCAGAAAGGACCACATCATGATGGAGCAACCCACACCTCTAGCCTGACACCCACTGAGATGTCTCCATCCCCGTGAAATAAAACCAGGTAGGAGGAGCCGGATCAAGTCTGACTCCACCCCCTCGACTCCTGCAATAAAGGGTTCTTGGGGGTCCTTTAAGTTCAGAGATGAAATTAACAATTTACCTCAAATGCAGTTGGTCAGCTAAGCCATGTTTGGCTAAATGTTTGAACTGAAGCAATAAGGCTAATGAAATTAACAAGTAAGGGATGTTTATAGCTACTGGTTTAGCCTTGTACAGGTCAGATTTGCCCCAAAACAGACCTCTTTTGGCTAATATCCGTGGTATACCAATACTAAGTTACAAGCTTCCCCTTAGTCTCAGATCACTGCTTTAGTTTCACAGCTCCAGCGCAAAATGAATGAAGCGATCTTGAGGAATTCATTATTGAAGTTCTCTTAATAAATATTTTCTTATATTTGCTGTGTAGGTTTTCTTTTCGGGGCTCGCTCACGTATCGAGATGGCTCCTCCAGATTCTGGTCGTTCATATCTGTCGGGATGAGACGTGTAGAGTCGGGGCCTGAGGCGAACGGTTTCGGCAGCTGCCCCCTGAACTCTGACTGGATGAACTGGAGCTGCCAGCTGAAACACAAGCAAAACAAAAACTAAGAACTAAGACAGAGTTTATGATGACAGATGAATGGTCATGATACTCCAGTATCATTAGTCCTACTCACTTGCTGGGCAGGAGGAAGCTGCTGGGGAAGCGGTGCCACTCCTTACCCACACACACGCTCACCGGCCGCCCCTCGGGTACCGTGTGGATGGACGGGTCTTTGGCGATGCGGTGGAACTCGGGATACAAATCCAGGGGCGCGTGATAACCTGTAAGCGTGTCACAACCATGAGGCTAGGAACAAAAACGTACAAGCTATAGTATGACCATTGCATCTAAGCACCACATCGGTGACACAAAGATAAAAGTAATGTTGGTAGGCTTTGCAAGTCACCTCGGAAGAGAGCTACCGAACGGGAGAGCGAGAGCACACCAAAGAGAAGAACAGAGGCCAGAGCCAGCCAGTTGGAGGAGATGGTGTAGTGCTCCAAACGATAGCGCTGAAACATGAAGTGGTAGCATTTCTGTAGAGAAACAGATTGCGATCATGATCGTTTGAATACGACTCTAACAGTAGGATTTGCTTTCTAAGTTTGTAACTCTATGTAACTGCAGTTCAGGTTGTCGACCAGTGAGACTACACTAGTAACTATGAGCGGTAAGTCCGAAACGAATCTCTCCATCCTGGCATTTCAGATATTTCTTAAAACGAGTCACGTTTCAAGAAGGACATTTGCTAGCAACGAATGCTCACACTGCGTTACCTGGAGAGAGGAAAGAGCCACGGCGCCACACAGGCAGATGAGGGGGTAGATGGGAAACAGAAAGCGCTCCTCCTTGTGGGGACGTGTGAAGAAAATCAGCATCCAGAGGTACATGGGAGACAGGGTAAGCCAATAGGGACGGCCGAGGTTCTGCACTGCAAAAGTGCATTCAAGAAACAGTCAACCTAGGCCAACACGGATTTCTTTTTCTCTCCGAGTCCGCCCCACCACACATCTTTACTCACCGTTGAATCGCTGTAGCAGACCCTCCATGAGAGCGGTGAGAGGAAGCGAGAAAAGCGCCAGCACGAACACAATGTTGAAGTTGAGGAACCCGTTCACAAAATAGTAGTGCCAAGGCTCTGTACCTGAAGAGAACAACAGCTTACGTTAACAAATAATCAACCTGGACCTAGTATGTTCTGTTGATGGATAGGTCAAGAGCAAAAAAGTAATAATAATAATAATAAAAAAATGCATTCATATAAATGAGCGAAAAGGGGAAAAATATTCCTGCCATCTTTAGCTCATCTTCATCACCTTCATCTTCAACAGGAATCATTGTTTCACAAGCTCCTCTATTACAGAACAATAGTCAACACTTAATGCACAGAAATAAAGCTCAACACGAGACACTTTTGCCTTTAAATATGTACTCACGTACACTATACTGTAAATGGTTACAGAGAGGTATGTACCATAATAATATCATGCCGATGAGGTTATGTAGAGAATAAGACGGAATAATAACGTCGCTCACCATAAAGATCTGGCCCATGAGGAGTGAAGACGTTGTAGAGTATTATATTAAGAGGTGCGACCACCAGCTTGCCATAATAATAACTGTCTACCACGACAACCGGGACCTAGAATAAGATAGTTTTCTTTAATATCTCGGAAAAAAAAAAAAAAAAAAAAAAAAAAGATTCGAGACGATACATTTTGCAATTTTAAACCTCCGGCTACTCAAGACGCACTTCCACATTGCCATCTCAGAAATAACGGCGTTAAATGTTGTGCTGCCTTTACCAGAAAGAGCACGAGGGCCACAAGTGTCCATGTGATGAAACTTTTCCATTTCTTCTTCACTAAGAGGAGGTCGAACGCAATGGGAAAGCTGCAACAAACAAACTGAAATAACATAAAACTGTAGTTTTATTCATGGTACTATAACAAGACTTTGAATGTACACCACTGTTTCGTTCAGTTACTTACATTAATGTCTTTTTTTATATAAATAAGCTATACAAAATGAAAGATTTATTAATATGCTTTCTTTCTTGCCATTTTGAATTCAGAAAATGTTTTGGTTCAAGAGTGCTCTCATTTAAAGGAAATGCTTTTCTTGCACCCAGTTTAACACAACGGTACTTCAGACACGGTCCTCTGAACTATGATACAGTTGTGCTTGAAAGTTTGCGAACCCTTTAGAATTTTCTATATTTCTGCATAAATATGACCTAAAACGTCATCATTTTCACACAAGTCCTAAAAGTAGATAAAGAGAACCCAGTCAAACAAATGAGATGAAAATATTATACTTGGTCATT
>JAQQZX010000017.1:12672757-12703472 GCA_030068355.1 Notoglanidium maculatum
ACACAGAAAGGCACCCTGGGTGATCCGGGGATCGAACCCAGGACCTTCTTGCTGTGAGGCGACAGTGCTAACCACTGTCTTCTAGTCTTTTAATCTTATGCCTCACAATGAGTCGACCGAACACTTAATTTCGTTGTTCCTTGTAAAAGTGACAATGACAATAAAGATGTATCTTATCTTATCTTATCTATCATATTATAGCTGTGTAAAACTGCGTCAGTAGTGTTTGTGACAGCTTGAATTTTCTCAGCTGCCTGGGAGGAACATTCTTTCTTGGGCCTTCTTGATGATGGACACAGTGTTAGCCTCCTATTGAAGGTTATGTGAGATGGTGGTCCCAAGGAATTTGAATGACACCACTTGGGTTACCGCAGTTTTAGTGTTGAGATCCAGTTTGTTACAGCTGCACCAAGAAACTAGCTGGGTTAGCTCCTGTCTATATGCCGACTCATCTTTTATGAAACCAATTAATGTAGTGTCATCTGTAAACTTCAAACATCTTACAGACATTTTTGTGGAGGTACCATTGTTGGGGTATAGAGAGTAGAGCATTGGAGACAATGCACAGCCCTGCAGTGCTCCAGTGCTGAGGGTCAGAGAGACTAACATGATCTTCCCCATCTCCACATAATACTTCCTGCCAGTTAGGAATTCAGTGGAATAGGAATAGGAATTCTCCTATTCAGTGGCATGTGGCATGGGACAGACAACTGGGAAAAGTTAGTCTGTATCAAAGATGGGATAATAGTATTGAACACTGAACTCAATAAATAGGATCCTGGCAAAGGATCCAGGAGACTCCAGATGCTGCAGAATGAAGTGGAGTCCCATGCTGACAGCAGTCTTCACGACTACTGATGTGAAGGCGACTGATCTGAAGTTATTCATGCCTTGAATTCGTGGCTTTTTAGGAACTGGTATGATTGTTGAAAACAATGGGACCTTCTCCATCACTGTGAGCATTGGCCTCCATTGTTACACTTTGTCCCCCATAAGCTAAGGTGTCTGCTTTTCCCCTTGTATATGCTGCCTTTTGGTTCTATTTTTTAGAGCCATAATATCAGTCAGAAACCTAGGAGTCCAAGTCAGACAGCAAACCAAGTCAGAAACCTGGGAGTACAATTTGACAAGCTTCAATCAACAAATAAACTCTTTTATGCTTTCTTATAGCTTAAATTTATTCCTAAACCGACAATCTTCCAGCTACCTGGAAAGTGTTATTCATGCTTTTATTAAATCTCATTTATACTACTGTAACTCCCTCTAGACAACAACTCCTCTGGAATGCTGTGGCTAGGCTTTTCACTGAAACCAGGAATAGACTAAAATTTAAAACACTGTTCTTTAGTTTTAAAGCCCTCAGTCGCCTGGAACCCACTCTCTGATCTTCGTCACTGCCATTCCACTACCAGGAACCTCAGGGCTGTTCTCCTATCAGTTCCTTGTTCCTGGCTCAAAGTCACTTTGAGCCCCTACTTTAGACATTTTTGCAGGCCACTCGAGGTCTTCCACTACAACCTTGGAAAACCATGTCTTTATGGACCTCACTTTGTGCACAGGGACACTGTCATGCTGGAACATGTTTGGACCACTTAGTTCAAGTGTAGAGAAATTTTAATGGTACAACATACAAGAGACATCCTATGCAACTGTGTGCTTCTATTGTTGTGTCAACTATTTGGGGAAGAACCAAATATCTTGTGATGTCTGGGAGTCCACAAACCATGGATTTGGCCATATAGTCTATTTCTGCATAAAATTTAAGCTAGATATCTTAAAATCTTTAGATTTTTAAGAAACTTGTGTATTCTTTGCATATTTATTGGTCCTTGCCCCCCAGCAAGACAGGTCTTCCAATGTAAGCAGGGGACAGAACTACAAGTCCTGGCAAGCTGCCAGGGTGGTTAAGGGAACACGGAATGATGAGAGGACTTTAAACTGTGTCACGATTACAAGTTTTTCCAACAGCAGGAAAGAGTAGACAGAAGCAGAACGACGGTCAAACATGTTAGGCTCCTGGGTTCTGGCTGTATTTTGCATCTGCCTCTTCTTCCTCTTCATCAGGATCCAGAGGCCTAAAAACTTCCCTCCTGGACCACGACCAATTCCTATTTTCGGGAACCTGTTCCAGCTCAACATCAACAATCCTCTGAAAGATTTGGAGAGGGTATAGTATCATATTGTGTTGTCTCAAATCACATACGTATGTTCTGTTCTAGATGTTTTTTTTTATAGAAGTGTACAACTGTCCAGTGTTTTCACAGAAAAAAATATTAAACCAAGTGCAGGCAATACAGATTCTATATTTTCCAAACAAATGAGGTGCTAATCTGTCCAATCTTGCAGTTCTGCTTTGGGATGGAAACTGTTCTCAGATTTAACATCATAACGTAGTCACATTTCAACTTCTCCGAAGTAAATTATTATTATTATTATTTTATTTTTTTTTTTAACAATTTCTGCTTATTGATCTTTAGTTGGCTGAGCGCTATGGGAATATCTACAGCCTGTATATCGGGAGAAGACCAGCTGTTATTCTTACTGGTTTAAGGGCAATAAAAGAAGCTCTGGTGACCAAATCTGCCGACTTTTCCGGACGTCCAGGAAACCTTCTGATCAGCCACATCACAGAAAAGAAAGGTGATATCTATTTAAATGATTACAGCTTCGATGCTTATCAAAGTAGGACCTATATAGGATATAACAGTGCTTTTAAATTCTTGATTCTGATTGGTTAGATGTTGTTTAATCTTCTAATGTTTCTATAACAGTAGCTCTGATAGCAACTTTGGAATTACAACTAATTATTTAACTAAACATGAAAGGTGTCATTATGGCTGATTATGGTCCTGGATGGAAGGAACATCGGCGCTTCGACCTCATGACTCTGAGGAACTTTGGCATGGGCAAACAGTCTATGGAGGACAGGATTCTGGCCGAAATTGAGCACATTGTTGCACGACTGGGAAAAAATGTTGGTAAGTTATCATATTACTGTATTTTGCATGTCCAATTTATTTGATTTGCATGCCTGGAAATATTTCCCTTGACTTTGGCTTTCCATGAAAGAAAGATAATGTGTGTGTGGCACCCCAGGTGAACTTGTTGAGTGTCCCTGTGGCTGAATTCCGGCAAGCAGCAAAAAAAAGAAAGAAAACAAAACAAAACAAAAACCCTGAGCCAAAACTGAGTTCTGTCTGTAACATACACCAAGCAGCTATAACATTAAAACCACTGACAGGTGAAGTGAATAACACCAATTATATGATACATTAGGCAGCAAGTGAACAGTCAGTTCTCAATGTTGAGGTGTTGGAAGCCGGAAAAATGGGCAAGCATTAGGATCTGAGCGACTTTGACAAGGGCCAAATTGTGATGGCCAGAGAATCTTCAAAATGGCAGGTGTTATGGGGTGTTCCCGGTTTGCAGTGGTTAGTACCTACCAAAAGTAGTTCAAGAAAAGACAACCGGTGAACTGATGGGATGTGGTGGACAAACAAGTCGAATTCATAGAGGCCCAGGACTTAAAGGATCTGCTGCTAAAGTCTTGGTGCCAGATACCACAGCACACCTTCAGAGATCCTGTAGAGTCCATGCCTCGATGGGTCAAAGCTGTTTTGTTAGCACAACGGGGGGATCTACACAATATCAGGCAGGTGGTTTTAATGTTATGGCTGGTTGGTATATATATTGATGCTTCAACTTTAAGAAACCATAAATATACGTTTTTGTTCTTTTTTTAATCTGCCTATTAGGTAAGGAGGCAGTCTGACATATACAGCGGTCAGTCTATCTGAAGATGTCTAAAATCTTGCTAGCTTTCTGGCAGTAAATATCATAATCTGATCTAGTCTTTGGACGATTATGTGCCATAGCTGAACTGATCAATTTAGTTTGTAATCAGATACCAGTCCGAGATACTCCATGTGATAGGTTTTCCCAGTCTGCCGTACGTGATTGATGGCCTACCAGGTTTCATAAACCAAAATTAGCTGTGCATGAACAAATATACTCAGATAAATGTGAAATTAAGAATTATATGGCAATATTGTCTGTTGAGTAATGTTACTTTCATAATTGCTATGCACATTTTCTGAATAGGCAGCACCATGAAGCCTCAGACTCTCTTCCATGACGCAGCATCAAATATCATCTCCCTGGTTTTGACCAGCACTCGTTATGACTATGAGGATAATGCTCTTAAAGAGTATGTTCGGCTGTTCACAGAAAACGCAAAGATCGCCAATGGACCCTGGGGAATGGTGATACACTACATCATTATCTTGAACATATACAGTATGTTTGTACAATATGTATCACATCCAGTAGCATATTTTATTCTATTTTCCCTGCAGATTTATGATACACTGCCTATGTTGAGATATCTGCCCCTTCCTTTTAAAAAGGCCTTTATAAATAGGGAGAAATTAAAGCAAAAGTCAACAAACATGATAAACAAGCATAAAACAACAAGAGTGCCAGGACAGCCACGGGACCTGGTTGACTGCTATCTGGACGAGATCGATAAGGTGTGTGTGTATGACATTTTGGGCTGCTGTGTGAACTTGCATGAACTGTTGAATAAATACTGTTTCCAGCCTCTCAGAATTTCTTTATTTGGATGGTGCTATTACATGGAGGAAGGAGGTTGAAGTTTCAGTTAGATCTCCTGCCACTGAAGTTCACCTGAACTGATATTAACAACCTACACACAAGCTAACATTAAGCAAATCATTTGTGGTAACATGCAAGGTAAACAAGAAACCCTGTTTTTGTGACCAATATTTGGTTCCTGCTGTCTATCATGCTGCAGGTGTACGCAAAAATAAAAAAAATTCACCTTGTCCAAGATACCCAGTGTGTTGAAACACTGTTCCAGAGCATCCCTGATCACTTTAACCACAAGATACAGTGTGGATTCTTGTATATGCAAATATATGATATCTGATGTCTTCGACAGCGAGTTGACGGCTCCTCTTTTGCTGAGCTGCAGCTTGTGATGCATTTGATAGACCTGCACTTTGCTGGGACTGATACCACGTCCAACACCCTCCTTACAGCGTTCCTCTACCTCATCACTCATCCAGATGTTCAAGGTCTGAACTATGAATTCGCCACTAGTTTGACACATTCTGAAAAGGTTTTAAATAGGAGATTTAAGATAAGCGGTTGTAGTGTCATTTTTTTCAATGTTTACAGAGAATTGCCAGCAGGAGATTGACAAGGTTCTGGAAGGAAAAGAGCATGCATCTTTTGAAGACAGGCACAACATGCCATACACACAGGCTGTGATTCACGAGTCTCAGCGCATCTCCAATACCGTGCCCCTGAGTGTGTTCCACTGTACCACAAGAGATACTGAAGTGATGGGTTACAGCATCCCAAAGGTGATGATGTCACCTGATTTCCACACATTCACACCTAATTTTTGTCTGTTGCTTATTGATTATCCACATTCTAGGACACTCTCATCATCCCCAACCTCTCATCGGTGCTAAGTGAAGAAGGCCAGTGGAAGTTTCCTCATGAATATAACCCGTCAAACTTCTTAAATGACCAGGGACAGTTTGAGAAGCCGGAGGCCTTCCTGCCTTTTTCTGCTGGTGAGTGCTTTTAGACTCCATCTTTGATTTTAACTGGCAGAGGCTACATTGCATAACATAAATAACATGATGCTACCTACACCAGGTTTCCTCAATTGTGTCGACAAAAGCCACGTGACTTTTTTTGTTGTTGTTGTTGTTGTTGTTGTTGCAGAATAATATATATAAATAATCTGTATTAACAAAAGGCATGCTCCTGTGTCTATATGCATGTCTGTGTGGGTAGGTCCTCGTACATGTCTCGGTGAAGGTCTGGCTCGCATGGAACTCTTCCTTATCTTGGTCACCCTGCTGCGCCGTTTTCAGTTCATTTGGCCTGAAGATGCAGGAGCACCAGACTTCACTCCTGTATATGGAATTACACTTACCCCAAAACCTTACAAGATGGGGATCAGGCTGAGACAGGCAGCTAGAGAAATGCAGAATTAGTCAGGAAATATCTGTTCACTGACCACAGTATAAAAATAACCGAATATGTTTTATTCTAAACAGCAATAAAAATAGGACCCCTTCATCCTGGTCTTAGTTTCTTTTCACTGGCCGCCTGTGTAATTTTGACTCTAACGTTTGAATATTATTGCTTTAAATCTCTGCTTACATTACAGACCTGCTCTTCGTCTTTCCACAAATGTTCACTCTATCTATCATTACCAGTTTGAATTCTGAAGATATCGAAGAAGCTTTGCTTCTTCATAGGTATATATTTCTTACAGCTATTGGTGGTGCTGTTGCGCCTGGTTCCACAAAAATCCCAAACGATCCGCTTTACATCATTTGTGTAACAGCAAATCTAATGTCACAATGTCACTTTCATAATCTCTATGCAGATGTTCTTAATAGGCAGCACCAGGAATCCTCAGATACATGCTCAAATATTATTTCCCTGGTTTTGATTAGCACTCGTTATGACTATGAGGATAATACCCTTGCGTAAAGAGTATGTTTGGCTGTTCATGGAAAACACAGAGATCGCCAGAGGACCGTGCAGAATGGTGATACATTATATCATTATCTCGAACATGTACAGTATGTATCGTATTCAGATCCACTCCAGTAGCATATTTTGTTTCATTTTTTTCCCTGTACATTTATAAAACACTGGCTATGTTGAGATATCGGCCCCTTCCTTTTAAGAAGGCCTTTATAAATAGGGAGAAATTAAAGCAAACATGATAAACATGCAGAAAACAAGAAGGACAGCCACGGGACTTGGCTGACTGGACGAGATCGATAAGGTGTGTGTGTGACATTTTGGGCTGCTGTGTGAACTTGCATGAACTGTTGTATAAATACTGTTTCCAGCCTCTCAGCATTTCTTTATCTGGAAGGTGCCATCAGTCGGACAGTGATTAGGAAAGAGGTTGTTGTTTCAGTTAGATCTCCTGCCACTGAAGATCACCTGCATTAATATGAACAAACTACACACATGAGCGAATATTAAACAAATCATTTGGGGTAACATGCAAAGCAAATTACACATGAAACCCTGCAATACAATACTGTTTTGTGTCACCAATAATTTGGTTCATTCTATAGGTACAAAAACATTTTACCCTCTTCAGGTTTTCCAGTGTGATGGAACTTTTTTCCCAGATCATTCCGGCTCACTGTAACTCCAAAATATAGCGTAGATTCTTATATATGCAAACGTATATCAGATGTCTTTGCCAGCAAGTTGATGGCTTCTCTTTTATGATGCATTTGCTAAACCTGCTCTTTGCTGGGACTGGTAACACGTCCAACAGGACATGTCTGTATATGGACCTCAATTTTCCATCATTTTGTTTATTTAATTGGCTGAACATTTAGCTTGGAAAAAAAAAAAAAAGATTTAATCTAGCTTTCTGAGAGCACAGACTCCAGCTTCGACCGGCTTTCCCTCTCAGAAACTATCGTGGGAATTCAAAGCAAGAACAAACATGTCTCCAGTGTGACATCAAATTTTATTCAGCAGCATATTTATTATAAACTTATTCATAAATATAATCCAATCATCAGACAGGAATCATCATTAAAGAAGTAAAATTCACGTCACAGACAAGATCATGCAGGCATCCTGATGATGATTAAAATGACGAAGGAGGGTAAAGGTTCAATTAGTTCAGTGCATAGGCATCAGCTGATTATTACTGGCTTGATGCACACCAGGAATGCCTTTTTGATAGATGAAGAATAGAAGGCATTCAATATAACGAGAATAAAAACCCCGCCTAGGGAAATAACAAATGCATCAATTAAAACAACAAGACGAACAAGTCTGTACAAATGATCTGTGGCTCTGATGTCAGAACACACCAGCGATGACGCCTTGTTTCAGCAAACCCTGGATAAATCTGAGGTGTGGACTCGTGCGTAAAAACACCCTTTGTTAGACCTTTTACAAAAAAAAAAAAAAAAAAAAAAGGACTAAGCTGTGCATCATCATCATGTACATTTGTAATTCAGGTGGAAAGTAAGTAAATAAATAAACTTGTTTCTAGTTGAACCAGACAACGGGCCTGCAGAAAAGAAAGATCATGACTAAATAAAAATAAAACGCTGTTTAAGACTACTTATTAATAATATCATTTAATCAGATATTTCATCATATTAAGGACCAGCTCTGTGATTTGTAATTACTATGAGCATTTGTGGCTAGTTTTCCATTGACCGGTGATTTTTCTAAGTTAGTTTTCAGCTCACCACTTGGTTTTTTTTCCTTTCTTTTTAGTTTGCTTAATTATGTGTAGTGTGACACCTAACCGAACCAAATAGTAAATAATCAAAGTTATAAGATTTGCTTGACTTGGAAAACAAAGTAAGAGGTTCGGATACACCCTAAAACAGTACAAGTTATGCTCTCGGAGTTCATACAACCTTGAGAATGGAAACGGGCTTAAGTATGAGAACACCCAAAAAAAACACAGTAATTTAATAGCGTTTTTTAAGAAGCTTATTTTAATACAAATATCACCTGTAAAATTAAATAAATAAACAAAGGTTGATGTTCATGTTAAGTTTACAAAAGGGTTGATATTTGGACCCAAGTACGAAAGAAAATCCAGGGTGTAACCGTTATTGGTATGGCTCCTCTCGTGTTTACTTCAGGCTGAGGTATTGCGCAATGTTCTTGCTGTTATGTGGATTCCTGGATTTACCGGAGGGTGATGTTCATGCGTATAGGCAGCAGCGTGCGCAGCTGGTTTTGTAAGTCCAGCACTTGGGTGCGGGACAGGGCGCGATCGGGTGACTGGTATGCCAACCTGTAGCACAGACTAGCATGTCCCATGTGGGGGTGGCGGAACCGGTCTACCAGCTGGATGTCCCTTACAGCTCCGCACGTGGCTACGCGGACTGCCCCGTGAAAGTCAAGCTCGTCAAATGTGTCTGGCTCCATCCAGAAGCTCACGTCATGGGTGTAACTCGGTGGGTAGAGTGAGAATGGCCGAAATGGGGCAGGTACCTGGATACCAGGTTCAAAACTTGCCAGGAAACGTGGGTCCGAGGTCCAGAGTAGGCGCCAGTCAGGGATTGAGAAGATCAGGGATGCTAGGTGGTCCAGATTTACCAGCAGAGTCAAAACGGAGCTTTTACAGAGCTGGAGTTCAGATCCAGGAATGGGGACGCAGGTTATTTGGCCAAAATTGTGGCGTTCCCGTGAACTGAGCCACACTCGATGCTCCTCACCGAGCTCCTCCTTCCCAAACGAGACTTCATACGGAGAAAGCAGAGCTTCCAGATTATTCTGGAGGCTCTGGACAGGTTGGGATTCGGACGGTAAAACCGCAACGAGGAGAAGCTGATGGAAAACAGGGGAGCGGTTGGGAGAGATGGGAACTCTTTGAAAAACCAGCCCACTGAGGGCATAGATGGTTCCAGGGCTAAAATCCTCACGCTGCAGAATTTCTTCTGCATGCTTTAACAAAGATGGCCGTAGCATGTAGCTACTGCTGGAGAACTGCTGCTCCTCCATTGGCTCACAATCCTTTTCACTGTCTTCACATTGATCGAGGGGATGGATCTCGATTGGTTTGATCCAGTAGACGTCGGAGGAGCTCAGGTTGGAGACGCAAGCCTGGAGTTTGTCTTGCGAGCAGCTGAGCAACTCTGGAAAGTTACCGCTCTCTTGACATACAGGCCATGAGGATTTGATCTCTCTGAGCAACTGCTCCAGCACAAGTCTTACAGGATGGTGCGACTGTCGACCGAGGAAATCCCTGGCATAGAGAGGAAGGATTGACAGCATGACAAGTCTGATAAGGTTCTAGCAGTGACTTAACTTAATCTTCAAGATGGCTCACGTGTCCTTATGAGGCTTATTGGTTCCTTATTGGTTCCAACCCCCATTTGATCAACCTTACTAGAAGTTTACATTATTATGATTCATATAGAGACCAGTGGCTGGTTAAGTTTTTAAACAATGAGAGGAGAGTTTAACTAGTCACAATCCCCACCAAAGGACACCAAAGGACCAAGTATAAAGAATACGACCGACACCCAGATTTTAAGGACAAAAATGGGCCCAGACAAATTCTACATACAGCCAGCTTTTCAACTACATTAGCCTCACGCCATGTGTCCAATGTAATTATTCTCTCTCGATAAAGTTGCCCTCGTCAACTTGACAGTTTGAGGTATTCACTCTTCTGGGTAATAGCTTCTAGACAGCGACCCCCATGTAATTTTATATTTCCTTATACCACAGTGCTGTGAAATTATAATTGTTGGCAAATTTCTGAATATTATCATCACCTCACTGCATTTTATTTCTTGCTTATAAGATAAATTCAATACCAGCTGAGGAGAATATACAGAAAGCAGTCCATGTGGCTTAATAGCCTGAAATACTCTCCAAGACCTTACTAATATTTCTATAAGAACAATATTAATGTTGTTTTCCATAACTAGAAAAAAAGTCTATGGATTACCAGGACATCATGTAAATAGTGCTATATAAAAGCTTTAAGATCTGAACACCTACCTGTTCACATAGTCGCTCAACTCCTCGGGAAGCTCAAACCTAACCATCTCCTTCCCGATTGCAGCGTCCATTTCGAGTTTCACAGGAACTGTGTATGGCAAGCTCCGGGTAAAGATGTGGTTGAGCCCGCCTTCCGCATGAAAAGCCTTATCCTGACTCCTACAGACGGATCAAAGTGCATGTAATAAGCCTCGGCTTAAATGCATGCAAATATTCACAGCCACGATGACATGAGCTTACAGTGGGTATAGAAAAGAATCACCCCCTTTGACATATTCCCATTTTGCTGCTTTACAGCCTAAAATCAAAACACAGACAAAAAGAAAAATGAATTGTTCCAGCTTTATTTACTCAATTCAACCTCTAACATCCAAGTGAAACAGTTCCCCACTCCTAAACAATACTCAGTGTGATTAAAACGGCTATAAAAACAGCTATTCCTGGATAATTCCATCCCAAGGTCATATGAGCAGATGAGACCACAATCAGACTATTTGGTCTCAATCAAACGATTCACCTGAAAGCAAAAGGCAGTTCAACAAAATACTGACGGGGAGTGATCCTTTATCAATCTCTGTGTTTCTAGTTTATGATTTTTCTGAACCGTAGCTATTATATCTTTCACTAGGTAGTTACAGGTTGCATTGAGTAAATACAGCTGGAATAATTCTTTTTGTGTGTTGCTATAAAGCAACAAAATGGGAATATTTCAAATTCTTTTCTATACCCACTGTATATATGCATGCCTTATTTTTTTTTAAATCCTCTGATGAATATGAAATGTAAGTGCGTCAACTCAAACGATGAATACTGGTTATATGTTGTAGATAACCTATTCTTGTGCTGATGGCAGGTGTGTGTACACAGGTGAGAGTGTATGTAAGAGATGAATGGCTAGAACTCCTCGTTTGTTTCTATTATAGCTGCTTTGAAATATCCAAATTACTTTAGTTAAAACGCAACAGGTTAAAAAAAAACGCAAGCTTGCAGGCACTTCTCAGGAGAAAACGACTAACGTTTACCTGTAACCCGTGCATCGGTAACCTTGATATCTGTCGCAATCGAAAGGACGGATCTCGCCGAGAATGAGGCCGGCCTCAGCTGCCATGGCGACTGCCTGCCAACTGTTGTGCCACTCTCTCATCGGGTTGTCACATGGCGTGCCTCCCTGGCCGTTGCATAAAGCCACGTGCACTTCTCCGCCGGCCTTGAGTACTTCAGTACAGCTAGAGAAAAGAGCCATGAGAACCACCATTGTGCGTGCTTAAGAGTTCACGGTGTACGGAGGTCACATGCAGCATCACATGTGAGTGTGTTAAGTATTTTTAGTGGTTGTGTAACCCGCACAGGCTTGCATAATCTCCAAATGCAGCCTTGAAAAAAGAAAAGAAAAAGAGGTCTCACCTTATAAAGAATTTGGCCAGGAGAGTACGGTTCTTCTTGACTCCGCTTTTCCGTCCGCAGTGAGGAAAATTGAAAATGATGCGATCGTAGACACGCCGCCGGATGACCTCATGCTCATTTAGGCATGTGCAATCCACCTCAAAAAGCACTGTACAGCCTAAAAACCACACACACATACGCAATAATCCGTATGCACGAAGTTGTGTGCATGCAGATTTGTCAGAGTATGCATCGAGGCCGGTTCATAGCAACTAACTCCAGGAAACGCACTTCGACAGACAAAAGGATGCAAATCCTTCAGCTTATCACTTTTCATAGGAGGAAAAATGACTCATCATAATAAAGCCAACGCAAGCTTACAATTCCATAAATATGAGACGTGTGAACAATTACAGGTAACAGTAACGCCATTCCACCCTTCAGTTACCGATTATTTTCCTGCAAAAGCATGTCATGAAAGTGTTGTGTTCATTACATATAAAGATGTAATTAAAGAGCTTGGATTTGTTTTGTAATTAAAGAGCTTGGAATTGTTTTGTAATTAAAGAGCTTGGAATAATTACTTATTTTTATATGATTGATTATGAGAGATTGGAAACAGCAAACGTACCAACGTACTCATATTCTAGCGTTTAATATCGAAAACATAAGCAAAAAATGCACATTTGTATATCAAACAACCTTTTCTTATTTAAAGGCACAACAGACTATTTTTTTTATTCCTTATTTCTGTACATAACCTGAGAGATATGTAGAACGTGATGATTAAAAAAATAAAAACAATGGAAGTCATTGGATTAAAGGTGCATTATGGAAGACCATCTCTAACGGTTAAATGGGTAACCTTGAATACGATTTGAACGCTTTTTACCCATTGAACCCGCCCCTTTTTCCAGACGTAGGCAAAAAGCTCCGCCCCCAAAACTTACTGCACTTCAATTTGAGTTTAGCAAGGGCCTTATGACATCACTTCCTGCATCTCTCGGACATTCAGTTGCCTGAATTATAACTGCAGCCGAATAACAACCTTATATAAACATACAACTTCCCCTTGTAATGATTTATGAGGATGTGAAAAGCCGTTTGGGGGCGTGGCTACAAAATAACTGACAATCCAAATATGAACAGGTTTCCAAACTGTATTTTCCCTCAGTTACGTGACAAATTATACTAGTAAGAAATGACCAGTTTTGACTACTTAAGCTGTTAATTCATATTAAGAGGTTAATTAAAGATGTCTGGGAGGGGGAAAAGAAGAGAAAACCCCATATTTATATACTAAAAAAACAAAAAAAACAGTACGCAAGTATGCGGCACAGCGCGTCGCCATGGCAACACGCGTTGGTTGCCTACTATTTAGTATGGAAGGCTATACTTTGTGTAACTAAGCTGACCGGATGTAGTACTACACGCTGATGCTGGACGTCTCACCTCGGTCTCGCAGGCGCTGGATGTTGTGGGCAGCGTGCTCCTGAGCCACGGCTTGCTGCTCGGTTTGTAAGCAGGAGGCGGTGATGTTCTCAACATCGCCCGATTCACACACAGCCACAGAGAAGGAGAAGTTCCCTTCTCCAACCAAGAGCACTTCCAGCCTTTCTGACATCTTCACTAGTTTACTTTTCTCAGGGTGTATTTCACTGGGACAGAGGAAGGCTTCCCGAGCATCCTGGAGCGTCACTGGTGATCAGTTATGACCTGTTGACGAGGATGAAAACAGATGGGGAAAAAAAATAGACAGCTACTAGTTGAGCTCATTTGTGTGACAAGCCGAAGGAGGGAGAGGGAGAGAGAGAGGGAGAGAGAGAAATGCAAATTTGCTACGCCTACATCCTCGCTACCTAGTTATCTCAAAGCCAACGCAAATTTCCTTCCCTTTTGATAAAAAGAGCCACAAATGAGACACAATCAAACAAAACACATAAGAAAATGTGCGCCAAATATTTACACGTCGGCTGAATACTAAACCAAGTATTATTTTATTTATTTTAAAGTCTGTTTGTTAGCTTGCCAATTTTGGAAAATCCGTTTATAGAGTAACAACAAAATGAGTCCGTGTGGAAACCATGGCTAGCGCTCAGTGTACTCATTTAGTGCACATTGTCGTTGATTTTTCTTTCTTTCTTTCTTTCTTTCTGTTACATTTTCAGAGTGACAGGCTAAAAAAACGGAAATATAAAACACATGAAATAAAGTTTATAATAAATATACAAAAAAATAAATATTAATATTTATTTCAAAATAAATAAAGTTTTTCCCCCTTGCCATTGCAAATGACTTAAAATAAAACAAAACACATAAAACGATGTTCATATGAAACGATATACGTCGTAATATATTCATTAGCTTGATAATACTAATTGTTATTATATGAAAAGGTTTATCTGCCCACTATTTTAGGCTAAAACATTGGAAGAGCAACAATCAAATGAGTCCGGGTGGAAACAACGAAGCTTCCACATCGATGAAAAGCGTTTACAAGCAGAATCTATATTAATAATATTCACACTGGCTTAATGCGAATATTGTATCCTAAGACATACACAGCTGAAAGGAACGGTTATGACAGAGCTGTGTCCGAAATGGTGTTTTATTCCCTATTCATTAAAGTTCACTAGGAGTTCTATTTACTGTTGGACACTTTATTGTAGATATTTCGCTGTATATTCTACATTGTGCTTAATTAGCTAAATTCCAAGTTACAGAACAGTGCACTGGTTAGTGAATAAGGGATGGTACAGCTTCCAGGTTTAATAGAAAGACTGGTGAAGGTAGACATTAATAACATAATAAGTACTGATTGTGCCTTATTGGTGGATGATGCTTTAATAGACACTCCTAAAGTTATTGTTTTAAACAGGTGGATAAGGAAGAGTATCATTTTCAGTTCCAGGAAAAAGCAAGCACGCAGTTTTCACAGACTTCAGCTGAGCTGAGTTGAAACGAAAACGAAAGTAGCAGATGTATTGGCACATAATACCTGCTGAGAAGAAGGAAGGAGCGCCAGAAACAGGTCAGTGTTTATTTTGTATTTATTTACACTTTTGCGGATTTTTCTGTATATTGTTCGGGTTTTTTTTGTTGTTGTTTTTTTTTATTATTCTTTTATTCGGTTCAAATTCATTACATCCGGTTTTTGAAACTTGTGTCTCAAACTATTTCTTTTCATCTACACACTTAGAGCAAATGTATATTTAATAGTATAATAGTAATATATAGTAATATATATATATATAGTAATAATAATAATAATATATATATATATGTACTTCAGGTGCTAATTTGTTGGTTGGTGTTGTATTTTCAAGACGTTAGAACTTTTTTTGCTCCCTCTGACGTCACAGGGGGGACACTGCCAGCACAGTAGCATGTTTCACAGTTAGCTCCTTTAAAACAAAGAACTTCTTTTCTCATTTTCCAGTGAGGTTCAAACTTACCTTAAAAGAGAGAACTTAGTGGACACATTTATGAGAGTTGTCTGAATGCAGTTATAAAAGGCAGTTGTGCTGAATTGTGTCACAGGTCCTGTTCACACCTACTATTACCATGGTGATCCAATCATAAGTAGGCAGTCCTAAGTATAGGTGTGAATAGGGTTCGTTATGTGCAGAGGTGGTCTGGGATGCATACGACCACATAATATTTGTAATGCAAACACAAAAAATGCATCATAGGAGCAGCTAATTAACTCCGTCATTGCCCTAGCCAGAAAATATGTTTATTTATATTATTTATGTTTATGTAGCATAAGGCGATGCTACAACAGTGGAGACAAAAGCAGCTGTTTTTCATATCTTTTTTTTTTTTTGTCATCACATCTCTCATTCATGTACAAGTTTCGTTAGTGAAACATTTGGAACAGCCTGTGCAAAGGATTCTCTGAAAACAAGAACAGCAGAAGACAGGCATAATAAATATGCGCGACACCCTTCTTCCTGCGCAAACGATGTATAAAAGCCGATCTGAGGACGTGTTCATAACACCAGGTGTAAAGCGTTTCGCTGTCTGATTGTAATCACGGGAAACAGACGTTAATACCAGGTGTGAACAGGGTCGGTGACTCAGCTAGGCTGGTTAGCAATCTACAAGATGATGAGCATGATGATAGACTAACACTCTGCTGCATCAGCCTCTTTAGATAGAGATAAAGTAAGTGCCAAATCCCTCTGGAACCCTATCACAATGTAGGAAACTGTTAACTGTAAACCTGAAAATAGGCCAATGTGTCAATGAATGAAGTTTATACTACCAAATGATATTTACAAACTCTTGGATGTTGTTGAAGATCACATGATAATTATCAAAATTGATATGCAAGTTGCTCAGGGTGGATTTTTTTAGTTGCTTAAAGGATTAGAAACTTTTACTTCCTGATAGGGAAACCCTGTTGTAGGGTTCTACATTCTTCCAGAACGACAAACAAAGAACACTTAAGGATACGATATAACTCGTTTACATTTGCACAGCATGCCTGGATATATGTAGATTGAAGAGCAGCTTACTCTCCCCTCACCACAAGCATTTCAGTGGACATACTGTATGTCTTGGAATTCTGTGCAAATGAGAACTAGACTTGACTTGAACTCCTTTCAGCTTATTGCAATGTACTTTTATTTCTGTTGGTACAGAGAAAATAAGAAAAAAAGATGACGTCACCAATCACTTTCTATGGTTGGGAAGTGGACTACGATGAGGACCGCCACCTCAGGGCAGAACAAGAGCCTAAATCTGGCAGGCATTACACCATGTACCACGGCACCTCTGTCCAATCAGCACGTCACATCATCCGAAATGGTTTCCGTCAGTCCTCAAGCGGGATGTTGGGGCCTGGGGTTTACGTGAGCCGTAACCAGAAGAAAGCCGAGCGCTATCCCTTAAACGCCACCTTCAACGACCGTGTGGTTATGAAGCTGAGCGTTGATTGTGGAAAAGTCAAGAGAATTGACAAGGATAACCACCCTATGCAGAAGACCTGGCACAGCCAAGGCTACGACACAGCCTGGGTGCCACCCAACTGTGGGATGAAGGCTGTTCCCAGTGGCCTGGAGGAAGACTGTGTGTGGGACCCCAAACGCATCCAGATTACTGATATTGTGTTGGCACCCAATGGCACCATTTTGAATGAACTTAAGCAGTTAATCGCCCAGACGTCTCCGCAAGCCGCCGCCGCCAACCCACAAGTGTGCCAGCTGTGCAAGTGGAAAATAGTTCCAGCTCATACTGTTCAGACCTGCTGGGGCTGTGGGGAAACCATTTGCACACTCATGACCAAACACAAATGCCAGCAATGGCGCTAGGACGCGATTTCCCTACCAGGGTATGATGATAGAACAATATGGCAGTTTACTTTAATAGGGAGACATTTTTGATATAGTGATATATTCATTTATTCATTCATACATCTTCAGTAAGCACTTTATCCTGCTCAGGGTTTCAGTGGATCCAGAGCCAATCGCAGGAACACTGAGGGTAACGCACCAGTCCGTCGCTGGGCATATAGTGGGTATATATATATATATATATATTTGGGTTTTTTTTAACAGGGGCAAATCCTCTTAAAGAATCATGCTTTTCCGTGAACCTGAAGGTGGAGGTCTCATACAGTTCCCATTGTCACTAGGCTAATGTAACTAACAAATAAGGGAAGCATACTCGGAGCATTTTTTGCATCATGCAAACTACATGCAGAAGTGGCGAGAGAAAATGCAAGAGTTGGGAGGACGGTGGAGGAGCATCTTGCAATTATTCAGCTGTCTTGTGTACTAACTTCAATAATGCAACATCAGGTTCCAATAATGAAATGCTCCAGATTTTCCATTTAAACCAAATCACCATCTACTGCATCTGTAGCGTCTGTGCGATTACTACAGATAATTATTTCGACTGTTTTGCCCAATAACCTATAATGACCTCTACAAGCAGTCGTTAGCTGTCAAACAAGTGTTCACGTAAACCACGTCTTGTAGAACGATTTCCTGCATCACTTTGTGAACGGTACAATTCAATCCCCGTGATGTGTCGCTTGCAGACGATTCAACGCTTTCAACTATTGCTGTTTCTGCTCCAGTGTTATAAACTTAGAGAAGCAGCCTTAAGACTTTCTGCCTTCGTTCTGTGTTAAATCAAACGCTAAATCGTCACACAACCACTAGAAAGTTCACAGAATAAATCTAGAACAAATAGTAGCTATACAGATAAAATCGGAACTACATTATCATCCAGCATACAGCTCTGTTTGTAAGCTTCACGCTGTTTCCTACCTGATCAAACTATGTGCTAAGAAAAAAAGGGATTACGCTTCCGATAAATAACTTAGGTATGTACTTCAGTCTGTTTTTGTAGATAACATTGTTACAATTTACATAAGAAAATGGGATACCAAACACCTAAAGTTTCCCTTTTTTGTTAGCAACATTTGCCAATTTACAGGAACTTTGGAAACCTGGGGAAATTGTGGATTTTTAACCAGCACTTTCTTTAACTTAGATCATTGAATACTTCCTAGCGCTGTAGTCGATTTAAGTGGATATGGTGCTCTGCTTGAAACTGTGCTTTTGGGTACCACTATTAGGTTGCTTCGATATGGAGTAAATGTCCTGCCTGAAGTCATTGTATGTGAATGCATCTTTCGAATTGTATGAATCACAAATCTATAGTCGCGTTCGTAAATCTGTAAAACTCGATTTTGTGCATTTAGGGCTGACTTTGAATTCACAGCACTTTGTTTTAGCTCCACCCACTCAGGCTCTTTTCATCAGATCAGCTCGTCACCAAGACTCGACTCTTTTGACTCATTGGACAAAGTTTGGGAAATTTTGAGCGTTAATTTTAAACCGCGGATACATTTTTTTTTTCAATAAACGTAGTGGGGCTCTGGACAAAAGTCACATTTCAAAGTTTTATTTAATTGAATTAACGAAAGCATCATCGCGTGTCCTCAGCACGATCCTGACCAGGACAAGGAGGTTACTGAAGATGCCGTAGCTACTCTAAATTTTGCATTAAAGTGTGATTTTAAATTGCAATACGATAAGGACATAAATAAGGGTCTTGAGTAGTGAAATATACATTATAATCACGTCATAAATTTAAGATGAAATTTCTACTACACAGTATTCACTTTTGTGTATTTGGAAAAAAGTTACAACCTCATTAGCTATGAGAACCCATAATGATATCTGTGCAATTTTGATTATATTACATTTGTTCTGGGTATCTCTGAGTTAATACAAAGTTTACACAATACTTGAAAGCAAGGTGACATCTGCCTATATGGACAGTGGAAATATTCCATACCGTTTACTGCCTCGTTATATCTTGCATTAAATTGTGATAATCCTAAAATCTTTTTTTTAAAAAGCGGTGCTCCTATTGATCAGGCTTTTGTGTTCAAGTGCAATGGATTTTTCTCTCACGTCATAAAGTAAATAAAAACTGTTAGCAAAAATGATTCATTTTTTTCTTACATTTTTAAAGACACGAGCAACAGCTAGCAATGATCTTGTATTTAAAGGAACCTTCAGCTGTACTCTCGAACACTCATGAAATTACCCAAGCAGCCACGTGGCAGCTCTGACAATTTCAGATGTATGAGATTTATTAGGAATGTATAAAATGCAACACAATTATAATGCCATTATACTGGTTTAATCCGGTGTCAGTAATCAGATTTGAAGACACAAAGGACACATTAGACATTTAACATTTACAAGAAGTCCATAAAGTAGACTGGTCCTGAATTCAGGTGAGCTGTTGATTTAGCTGTTTTTTTTTACAATCCGTGTGTGGATTTTCAGTCACATCGCACCGTGTGTGTGTGTGTGTGTGTGTGTGTGTGCGGCATCGCCACGCTGATCATTTAGCCAGTTAGGATGTTAAGACAGGAAGTTGATTTCTCCATCCTTTCAGATATTCAGCTGCCCTGCTGCTCTTTGTGCTGTATTATCCCCTTAGCAACGAGGTCTGGGATCTCCACGGCAAGCCAGGGACCAAGCTGAAGAGAGAAACACGTGTAAGACAAATCGACTCTGAAAAAGATCACTCGAATAAAGAAGAAGTGACACTCACTCCCAGCGCCATCAGATGAGCCAGTCCGAATTTCGGCACGTTCCTCGCCCACAGCGGTTTGAAGTGATCCGTCAAACAGATCTTACCTCCCCTTTAAAATGAAATAAAATAAAATTCTCCAAAGCACTTTGGGTTCAGGCAGGAAATAGAAGAAGCAGGGAAAAAAAAACACAACAACAACCAGACCTGTACATCTTCGCCGTTTTGCCATCTAGTTCTGGGATCGCCACTTCAGGCGCCGTGGCGGGATACGTGACTGGAATCTTGAATCAGAGTTGGATTGAAGGAAGAAAGCGTCGACTAAGAGTTACTTTTAAGATACAGACGGACGTGTACGGGTCACGGATTTTAACTTAAACGTACTTACGTCGAATTCCATGTCAAATTCATACTTCAGAAGCTCGTGGATGTACCAGCATTTTCCAAACCACCTGCAAAGAAGAGTTCCTCTTATCTTATCATCTTTTCTGATATGTTTTTCTACTCTATTTAATTCTATACATTCTGTTTATTCCGTTCTATCCATTATATTCCTTCTACCTCATTCTACTCATTCTGTTTTATGCCTCGTATTGATAGTATTTTCTCATTACTTATAATCTATTCTTATCCACTATTTTCATCCTTTTCTATTCTATTTTATTTATAAACAAACATTCAAAAAATTCTATTCTAACCGTCTTCAGACGGTCTTACCAATCCTTCCTTATAGATAATCAGGATGACACAACATGCAAATTAGTAATCTATTCATTCCATTATACTCTTCTCATATTCAATTCTATTCGATTTATTTTATTCTACTCTACTCGCTTCATCCATTTCGACAACTTTATTCGATTCTACACTAATCATTAGTTATAATCTATTCTTTCCTACTCAATAAAAGACTATACTGTTCAGAGCAGGGTCTAATAATCATGACGACACAGTAAGTAAACAGTTAAATTATGACGTCACGGTCTCTTTTCGCTCATGAGCTTACCTTGTGCCCTCTTTATTGGATTCCAGACGAAACCAGTCGTTATCGGCCACTTTGTTGTTTTCAACATACTGCAACACACAGAAGCACAGAGACGTTTAACATAAAACAACATCACATACATTTTACCGTAACTTTAACTTTAACTCAGTATCTAATCTTAGTTACCTGTTATATGTCAGATACGGGCTGACTGCCAAAATATATCCCTAATCACTACACATGAGCACTACACAGGGTATTACAGAAAACTCTCCATGCACTTTGTGCTGAAATATAAATCTTGTAAAGAGCAGTTTGGGACTCAGCCTGTGCAGAAATGACACGTAGGACTGACAAACTAGCTAAACCCGGCGCAGTTAATATTTAAAAACAAGCATGTCTTACTTTAATTAGAGACAGATATTCCTCTCGCAGTCTTTGCACCCACAGCTCTTTGTCTCTCGGCCCAGAATTGGTTTTTAAAAGCGGTATTTGAGAAACTATTTTCCTAGTGGCTTCATCTGCCATGTTGACTAACGTAACGGAAACCGGAAGTACAAGACTAGCCTAGCTTCCGACTATTTTGGAAATTTCTGCTAACGTGAACTAGCATAAAATTTAATTATCAGTGTTCTGTGAAGCATTGAGTGCATAATGCATGTAATTCAAGGCTTGTTTTTCAAAAATGTGTTTGTTTTTGTATAAACCCGGAATCATGTGTACAGGTTCATTGTCCAGTCGGGAATATTTTGCGGTTGCACCCGACGTCAATTCGCCGGACTGTTCATCTGGGCCAAATCCTAAACAGCTCTGTAGGTTCTTATAATAGTGCACTACTTTGTATATGACTTTAAGGTTTATACGCCCTACGTAGTGCACTATTTATATAAAAGCAGTTCCATTTGGGATTCAGCCCGGTTGCTTCGTCCTGTTTCAGAGCGCTGCATCCTGCATCTTTCAGCATCCTTTCCAATTGAACTCGTTCCCATCTTTCTTTGCCCAAGCCTAATCGTTTTTCATAAATGTTAGAATGTGATTTTGTTCAGGTGGTGTTCAGAGGTTCCATGCTAAAATACAGTAAGTGGTACAAATCTGTGCAAATTAAATTATATGTTATGTTATGGATGCCATATGGATCACATTTATTCCTAAGCATCATCTTTTGTGATGATGTAATTATTATTATTTTTTTTAAGCATTAGTATTATAACATTTGGTTATGTATTCTACTAATATATAAATATCGACACTCTTCTGAACATGCATGTTTGTATACCTGTACAAACAGCATATAATTAATTAATGAATTCATTCATTCACTCATTAAGATAATTTGGCCAGATCAGGCTGGAAGTGAGCGTCTCCTCATGGGCAGCGTGTTGGCCTTGTCGTCTCGCCCTGGGCGTCAGAATTCCCCTTTCCCCCAGGACAGACCCCTGTCGAGGTGGGACAAGAGGGATGGAAGACTTCCAAACCCAGGCAGCTTTGACAGCCTTCATCGCAGCTGCAAAGGTGAAACAAATTCCTCTGAAACTGTCACTGGGACAGTAAAGCATGTTGTCCATTTCAGTCCCACCGTTCTGGTGAATTCTCAATTCTGATTGGTCAGAAGGTGTTATAAGAGGAAGAAAAAGAATTGCCTGCTAATTATATCTGCAGCAGGTGTCTGATCATTGCAGACAAGAACTTAAATATGAAAATGTAAAGAAAACTTGTTTACTCAAAGCTCACTTATGGAAGCCTAAGGGCAGTTTTTTGGATGCAGTTAGTGCACCTCTGTGCAAAGTAGGTATTTTTATCGTCCTTTCAGAAGATTACATAATTGTAAATTAATCGATTTAACAATAAATGGGTAAAAAAAAAAAAAGGTATGGCTTGTTGCTCCTTAATAACACACAATTCTAATCATTGGTGAGTTGCTGTGGTATGAGGAAGAAAACACTTCAGGATGTGCGGTTGAAGGAAAGTAATCAACTTTGAGCTGTGGTTCTGAAACTATTTATCATTTGGAATGATGCCAAACTGTGTGTGCGCGCGTGTGTGTGTGTGTGTGTGTGTGTTTAGATGTGTTTCCACAGCAGGTTGAAGGAGTGAAAATGGTCATAAACAAAACCATAAGCAGCTTTTTCAAGGTTGGTTTCATGTACGGTTTACAACCACAAGCAAATTCTGTGTTAATAAAGTTGATTATTGTTAATAATCAGCACAATTTGTACCGGTTACTAATGAGTAATTTTAAAAAAAGGGATGTTATGTGTAGACGGAACAGTTTAAACCTTCATCAACTTAAATGTGGACTTGGCAATTTGTTCCAAATTATTTTTTTGCGACCCATGATTGCTTTACGTAACCTAAAAATCCAGGTCAGCCATACGTTTCATATCAGTGCTGTGGCTCCGTCGACGTACCGCTTCCACGTGGAGCATCTCCAATCAGACACGGACAGCAAAGAAACCGTAAGCTTTCGTTTCTTACTCCGTGCTTCCTCGCTGGATCAAATGAATCGAGTTGATGTTTATAAAGTGTGGTCTCTGCTCACAGGGCTCGCCCATGCTCATTGGAGAAATGGATTCCTCTGGCAGCCTGAACGCACACTCTTTGTTCCATCTGAGTGAGAAGATACGAGCCAAAGCAGTATTTCAGGTTGTGTACTGACATGGTACAAATGTGGCATTTCAAGTTTGAGCTGTCGGAAGTATTTTTGAGCTACTCTATATGAACAATACCATGTTTTCCAGACCGTACAGTCGCAGTTTGTCACGTGGCAGTTTGAGACCGAGTACAGAGGCAGCGACTTCACAGCCGCCGTCACCATGGCCAACCCGGACATCTTTAGAGAATCTGGTGCGAAAAGCATCCGAAAACATCTGACGCGTGGATGCTTTCACCCTTTTTTTTTCCCCCTCACTTATTACCATATTTCGCATCGATAACAGGCATCACTTGTCTCACGTATGTTAAACGTAACTATAAATGGATAAAAATTCCACGGAATTTCTATTATTCCTTAACATGTCTGATAAATCCAATCTAGATAGCTGTTATCATGCATTAAGAGCACCACACGACTTCCAGCTATAGCTAGAGCCATTTCTTATTAAGCTTTAAACACCGTATAATTATTTATCTTGCAAAACGTATCTGTGAAATATACTGTACGTCGTCGTTTCTCATGGGACAGTTATCATGGTGGCGCACTTCCTCCAGAGTGTCTCTCCACAGCTGGTTCTCGGGGGAGAGTTGGTTTACCACCGAGGGCGAGCTGAAGAAGGCAGCATCCTCACCCTCGCAGGACAATACTCAGGTTAGGGGGCCATATATATCGCTGCATCTTTTATTTACCTGGACAAAAGTTTGAGAAAACGTCCTTCTCGAAAAGTGCTTCGTTACCTGATCTTTGTATGTTTGAAGTACAAAAATACTGAGAAACTCAGTTTAATCATCTTAGCTGTTTAGCGAGAAGAAAGCTAAAACTCCACCAAATCTGAATCATTTTTTCTCGTCTCATATTGTTATTTTGGGCAACTTCTGCTTGCCACTCTGTACTTGGACTTCTTTTCTCCCTAAGGTTGATGTAGCTCAGATAGATGATGAAATACAGTAATGTACAAAAGTCTTGAGCGCCCCCACCCCTCAGTTCTTTCTTTATATTTTTGCTAGGAAAACGAGACAATTGGTACGATTTATTGCAATATGTGTAAACATACATGTAAATACAGTCTATAACACAAAGAGAGTTTGTATCATTCTAATGAGCTTTAGAGTCAGTATTTGGTATGAGTGCTGTTATTACTCTCAAGCTTAAAAAAAAAGGCAAGCTTTATTTCTTTAAGTAGTCTTCCGGAATAGTTCTCCAGGCTTCTTGAAGGACATTCCGGAGCTCTTCTTTGGAACCTTGGCTGCCTTTTGAAGTGTTCTCCGTGAAGATGATTCCACACTTCAATAATTCAGCTTCAATAATGTTGTGATCCGTGGCCAATCCATGACTGATGCTATATTGAGGTATGCAGGAAGCCTGGAGAACTGTTCCTCAAGACTACATAAAAAAATACAGTAAAGTCTGGCTCTTTGGAAGCAAGAAAGCAAGACTTTTGCGCAGTACTGTATGTGGACAAATTTCCTTCCAATTATTTTTCCAAACCGATGAAATAAGCAGGAGTGGAATATTTTTCAGATTTCTCTTTCTTTTTTTTCCAGGTCCCAACTGGGTCGCCACGTTAAATGCTGGTAAAGGAGGTGCTCATGCCAGCTATTATCATAGAGCCAACAAGCAGGTACAGTCATCTGTAATGTTTATGAATTCTCTGTTGAGGATCTCACAGAAGGTCCAATATGGAAATGAATCTTCTATTAAACCACTTAATATTGGCTCAGGAGAATTAGGAGAGACAGAAAGAGCATCAGGGTGTTCTTGTGGCCAAAAGTACGTGAACACCTGACCATCACGCCTAGATTTGGTCCTCCCCAAACTGTTGCCTTAAACTTGGAGGCACACAATTGAAGTGAGCTCCATTAAGACATGGTTTGCCAATGCTGGAGTGGAAGACCTCGAGCGCCCTGCACAGAACTTGGATCTCAACCCCGCCGAACATCTTTGGGCCGAATGCACCCCAGGCCTCCTCGTCTAACATCAGTGTCTGACCTCACTAAAGCTCTTGTGGCTAAACAAACACAAATCCCCACAGCGACGCTCCAGAATCTAGTGGAAAGCTTTTTTTCACGGAAGACTGGCACTTATTATAACAGTAAAAGGGGATTAAATCGGAATGGGATGTTCAAGAAGAACAAATGGATGTGACAGTCAGGTGTCCACAACCTTTGATATACATAATTGCAAAGTAGTATTTCATCCATAGTGTACGACTCTAGCGTTAACCTAAACCTATAAACCATTTGTACACATCCAGTACAGTTATAGTCGTCTTCCCAGATCCAGGTCGGAGTGGAGTTTGAGGCCAGCACTAGAACCCAGGAGACCAAGTTCTCTTTTGGCTACCAAATGGATTTACCAGAAGCCAACATGGTCTTCAGAGGTAAGAATCTCCAAGGAACTGATCAATTTCTATATGGATTGTTCCTGTGAGGTTGAATTTAATGAAAATCTCCTGTCAGGTATGCTGGACAGCCGGTGTATCATCGGAGGTGTTCTGGAGAAGCGCCTGTGTCCTCTTCCGGCTACGCTGATCATGGGGGCCTTCGTCAACCACAGAGCAGACAAGCTGCAGGTCGGCCTCGGAGTGAACGTCGGCTAGATCTCAGGTCTAAACGGAAAGTTCCAGAAATATCCTCAGGTCTGTCCAAATGACTGGTTCGTCACAGATCACAGCTAAACTAACCTGGCAGTTCTGGACATGATGTTGCATCTGATGTAAAGGATTATATCGATGTTAACAGACAGGGACAGGAATAATGAGTCCAAACGGAGAAACACTTCCATGTTGGTGCTGTCCTTCCTCAAACTATGACACGTCTGCCACTAACACCTCATAAGACCTCGTAACCTTGACAGGATAATGACTGGATAAGAAACTGAACGATTTTGGAGAAACATGAAGAAGACATATGCAGTTTTAAAAATGCAGCATTATTTTTTTATTCATTATGCATTCATCATGCGTCAACATCATACTGAATATCACAATATATTGTACAACCAATTATCGGAACATGCCCAGATTGTACATTTGCACCACATTTGCACATTTTTATTTATTTATTTTTGCTCAGGCTGCTTTTCCTTGAAATTATGCACCATTTGAAATTTACTAAAACACATAGAATCAATGTAATTAAGCGATGAAAAGAATAAAATATGTTTAGGCTAGAAAAGTAATATGCTGTAAAACCTTCCAATAGTTCTACCTTCATTATACGCAGTCAAACCCAGAAATATTGGCATCCTTCCTGAGAATGCGTAAAAGTGATCAACATTACACGTGACAATTTACACCCCAAAATTAGAAAAACTCCGTGCCTTTCCTCTCCTACAAATAAAAATAAAATTACGTGGCGAAATCTTGACACCCTAAAGCGTATTTATTGACGCAAATTATTTTGTTCTTGTTTCCTTTGACTTGATTTGAGGTTGCAAGCATGAAAAATCTCTTTGTCTTCCATCAACATTAGGAAAACCCAAATCAAAGTGATGCTGAAAAGTAAAAAGTTGCAAGCGATTGAAAATTTGTCAGGAATTCGACACATGAGCAGAGCAAGAAGGATGGTAAAGAAGACCAACGTTTCACACTTTAGCTGATAGTTACGGTTGCCAGGTTTAGAATTTGACGCCACCACCATAACAAGAAGTAGCTTGGAAGCATTGGGTAAAAGAACCCACAAAGCGCGCTATATTTGGAACAGTGTTTTGTGATGAGACACCAGATAAGACTGAAATCAAACGTTTTGGCTATGAACACCATCTATGGAGTTACCAAGGTCCTCTATATAATTTATACTGGAAAATATGCAGGAGTTTTTGTGAAGATTGCCAACCCAAAATCTGGTTGCCTCTGTCAGGAGGTTAAAATTAAACTACAGCAGCACAAAATCTTTTGCAATGACCATCTCAGTCTCAGATTTGAACCCTACTGAGGTGTGAACTGAAGCGTGCAGAAACCTGAGAATACAAAGGAGCTTAAAATGATCACTTTACAGGAATCTAAATGGTTCAGGATGAAGTTCAGACAGGCTTTTCAATCTTGTGTGAACGTATGTTGCGTTGAACTTTACAGCATCTATACAGGTTTAGACTCCAAATACAGTGCATGGCTACTGCTAGTTATTTTTCTCAAGGGTGCCAATAATTTTGGAGCTGACGCGAAAGAGAATGTCGTTAATCTGTTATTGAATTTGATTATATATAACATGAAGAACATGAAACGTTATACTATGGTGATCATGCTATAATATATACATGGAACTGAACACATGCTGACCATATTTATTGATTTTATTGACTGATTATTTAATTTATTTATTTATCCTGCATATCAGATTTTTACCCGATAGTCAGCATACTTGGCGTTTACCATAACTAACTAGCGTTTCCTTTGTATCGTGCTTGTTAACCTGGAGTTTCTATTTATTAATGAATAAAATGAAATATTTCTTTTTAAAGATCGAGGTGTAGGTTTAAAATTTCTCCTGCATATCATAGTCATCGTTGTGGTTCAGCGTTTTCGGACTAGCTCAGGATGGATTTCTTTTGTGCCTTTTGAAGAAGATGTTATATGTAACGTAGAGGCCGTGCTCAATGTGAACAGGTGAGATTGCACCTGTCTGACAGGCAGGTCCTGTTTTGATGATGAAGCAAAATACCGTGAGTTAAACGTGAGTTGATTGTTTTGTTGCTGTTTTTTTTTTTATGACTAGCGCTTGCGTAACCCGAGGCAGCTGAGACTGAAGATGAAAAACCTTGTGGTGAGATGCTTCGTGCCACCACTATGCGCAGTTGACAGTTTGTATCGATGGTAGCCTCCGATATAGCTCATTCCTCTTGAGTGCTGTCTGAGCCAGGAATTGCGCACACCCTTTGTAAAAGGAGGCGTACACTCGATCTCTTTCAGGTGAATCTCTTTCTGATGCCGACACAGAGTTCGGTTCTTCTTCATAATGATGAGCGGTTAAACCTGGATATCGTTTCTTTTTTGGTGAGTGCCAGTTCGTTCGATTCTAACAATGAAGCCGTGTGTGTGTGTGTGTGTGTGTGAGATTGTGTTTGAAAATGAGCGGTTGAACCGCAGATCGTAGAGCTTGTTCTCACTTGCAGAAGCTACCAGCCTAAACATGCTGCTCAAACATGTCAGGAAATGTTCATCCCAACCTTTACACCAACATATACATTTTGAAGTGAAGCAGGATTTTAGCGGTGGCTGGAGTTTGGCCTAAATGCAGAAAATCTACAGTATACAGTATGTGTTTTACAGAGCAGAAATCGTCTTCAGAGGCTCGATGGAAGCTCGACATGATGGCGTGCGTGGCAGCCACTCTTTTGGCCCTGCTCCTCAACTATCTAGCATCATCTAAAGGTAATGCAACAAATATACGTTCAGGGAAAAACAACCTGACGATGTTCCGTTGTTCGCTGAGACTGTGAAGGATGGAAATGATCAGGGTAGTTTGGACATTTGGTTCCAGACTAACTCTATTGTCTGATAATAAAGCAGACATAGTTGCACAAAAGAATAAAAAATTGACTTTAGAAAGATCCCGCAGGTGAGGTTGAGCTCTATTATGTGGTCTACAATAGAATTAATACAGGGCGAGGAAAACTCCAACTGGCTGATATTTTCAGACTGAAATCAAAGCCGTGTAATAACTATGTTAATAACTGTATAATAAACAGTTATTAAAACATTTCTTTGCAATCCAGGTACAATAACTTCATCCCTTCTCCAATAAAGCTTAAAACAAAATACTATACTGCGCACCCCATGCTTGACTGATTTGCCTACATTTGCCATGTTGTGACATTCACTTCCTTGTTTGACAATTTGGTTTGCTCAGTACACAGAGAAAGTGCTTTTGCGTTGAGGCTTATTTGTCACAGCTTTGTGAATGTGGTCGGCAAAAAAACCCCTGAATGTCTTTATTTACAATTAATCAATTCATACAGCGCAGACCAAACATTATTTTGGTGTAATGCAAGAAAATCACAAATATGATATGCAAAAAAAAAAAATCCCTGATGCACAATTGTGAATTTACCAGAATGCGAGGGGTTATAAGCTGAATTTCAAAGACCATAATAACATTTCAGCCCTTTCTTCCGTTTCTCAAATGTGTTCAGCGAAAACATGCTTTGTGTCCAAAATAAGCGTCTCTGTTTTGGCACTGAAGCTGCGAGTCAGAATCACGCACTCAACTTGACAACTGCATTGTGTTGTTCTGGAATGTTCTAGCTTTGTTATTTTTTTTCCCCCAAACCTTTTCTCTATCTACATGACATGAACATGTCTGATTATTGCAGACAAGAACATTAAAACATGTCCCTGTGCCCAGAGATCAAAAGAAAACCTGTTTGCTTGGGGAAGTCAAAGGGCAATTGTTAGGGGCAGTTACGGGTATTTTTGTTGTACCCTTTCAGAAAATCTGTCAAAAGGATTGGAATGAAATCTGTAAATGTGCACGTAACAGGAATTCATGGACGTTCCATAATATTAAATGTTACTATGGTATAATATATAAAATGTTCAATATGTCCTTTAATAATCAAAAGTTAAAAATCATTGGCAAATAAGTGTTGCAAATAAGGAAGTGCTGTTCTAGGAAGATAACCCACTTCAAGTCCGGCTGCGTCACGCCACCCATTGTTGATTATTTTGCTATACAGCACGCTATGTTCTGTCTATCTATTAATAGGACTTCCTGCAGAATCTAAACAAAGATTCTATGCTAATTATGCTACATGATTTTTACTACATTTTACATACTAGAACTAATACTTTTACCTGGCAATATGCTTTATACCTTGCACAATCGTACACTACCGGTCAAACGTTTGGACACACCTACTCTTTTTCGTAGGTTTTTCTTTATTTTTTTTTGCTTTCTACGTTGTAAAACATTACTGAATACATCAACACTATGAAGCAACACGTACGGCATATACTGAATTATGTGGTAAACAAAAAAGTGTAAAAAATATATATATATATTTCATATTTCAGATTCTTCAAAGTAGCCACCATTTACCGTGATGGTACAATCGGCATTATCTTAACC
>JAQQZX010000017.1:12705775-12747572 GCA_030068355.1 Notoglanidium maculatum
TCTCTTTTAAAGTCATAAAAATAAAGAAATAATTGAATTAGAAGGTGTGTCCAAACTTTTGACCGGTAGTGTATCTCGTGCACATCGCTTCAGACTCACAGATCGCTGCTTTGTAATAATCTAAATACATCCAAGAAGTTAAAGGCGCTTTGGGTAGAAAGTTTGCATACAGCATGTGAGAAAGGTGGGATATAGTGACACACCAGATAGCTTAGGGATTAGTTCATGCAGTCATTGGTTTTTAACAGGTTGCCAGATTGTGATACCAAAAACATGATATAGTTATGAAATGAAAACCACAATGGTTTCAGGGTTGTACATGAGAATTGATGATGCACTTGATTAAGCTGACAGTTTTGATTAAAGCATTCACAGCCCTTGAAAATGACTCACACCTTGCTGCTATATATCACTTCGGCATGACAGTTTTTTGTGCCGTAACAGGTGCTCTGTCTCCTCCACTCAACCTGAGTGTGGAGTTGCTGGACTTCAAGGCATTGGCTCGCTGGCTTCCTGGTCCAGGGAACCCAAAAGGAACCAGATACTCCCTCGAGTTTATAGACATTGGCCATTTGTAAGTAGAAGTCCTTTTTGTAATCAGGGCAGTGGTAAATTCATGGCTACGTTTCTGCTTGAGGGACTAGAAAATTGTAAATTCAAATTTCAAAACTGCCAGAGAGCCACAGATGGATGCTTAAAAGAAGCATTTAAAGTTCAGCCAAACAACAAATTTTTTTTTTTTTTTTTTACTAAACCCATTTGAGAGATTTGGTGTCTGAAATTTGCATTTTAGATTTGCACAGGAGCTATGATTTTCCTGTGCTTGAAACATTGTTGACCTATCAAGTTATACACTTTAGATGAAACTAGAACTTCATTCCACGGTGCTGTTAAAGTCTTGATTCTGGTTAGTTATACGGTGTTGATTCATTTTCTATAACAGAATCACTGCAATTCAAAACAGGTATACATTAACACACTCTTTCTAACATGTTATTGTTTCTATAATAACAGTAAGCTTACATATGTTTTGTTAACGTCAAAACAGGGAAAAAGAGAAGTAAGCACTTCCCGTTATGGGAAGTATAATGAACATCAGGGTGGCAAAATTGACCGTGTTTCACATTGGGCCTCATTATACCAGCCTGATATTGATTATTTCAGCATTGTGCTTTATTCCTTCCAAATTATGACATTATTTAAGAGCACTGAGTAATAGTTATGACTGGTTGAACAGTAACAATATAAATAGTATTTCGAATTATCCTAATTACTGGCTAAAGAACTTGGCTATGTAAATCCTCTAGAAGGTTATGTTTTCCTCATACCGCACCATACTAACAGATCCTTGCTTAAGCAGATCCATTAGATTCCTTTAGAGATCTTTCAATAACTATTGATCAGAAAATAAACTCAGATAAGCCAGTAGCGACAATGCGTTCCATTAAACTACTGTTAAAATCCAACAGAAATGCAATAAAGTGCACAAGGGAGCACTGGAAATCTCAAATGATTGCAATTTGTTCATTGTTTTTACTCATTATTTATCTTCACTATGGTCCATTATGTGATGGAAAACATCAGATATTTTCTTAATGGATGGAAAAGTTGGTGTGTTTGTTTCTTTTCAGCACCACATTCATTTTTATTTCATTTTTTTTGTTTGTTTGGTTTTTTTTTTTTGCTTGATTAAACTTTTATTGTCTTTCTTTTCATGAACTATTGAATATTTTACAGTTCTTAAAGAGAACTCTTCACCTTGAGATGCGTTCTTATACATTTGAGGCGCTGTAAAAAATGTCACCCATCAAACGTACTGGCTGAAAATCTACAGTTAGTAAAGTGGAACTTTGTATACAGTACATTTGATTTTTCACCATACCTGTAACCCGCAATTGAGGTATTCTGTTTGCAATGGATGTTGCAGATGAATAAATATAATTGGGTACAGGTTTGAGAAAGTGCCTTTCATTTTCGTTGTCCTAATCCAAGTTTATATTACTACAAAGTGAAATCGTGCATTTTTCTTGTAGCTCAGCGTCACTATGGAATCGAGCCAGAAATTGCACTAATATCACCTCGACACAATGCTACCTGATCCTCAACCAGAAAATTCTGACCGAGTATTTTGTGAGAGTCGTGGCAGAGTGGAAGGAAGAGCGGTCGGAATGGACTTGCCTGCCACAAAGCTTCCAGCCATATGAATACAGTGAGTATGGACACATTCATAACACTGCTGCATAGAAATGGTGTCATAATCCCGTGCTACATTTGGTGGAATCCCAGCACTGCTCATCCTGAGAACACCATCATTATAGTGAATCATGGTGATGGTAGCATCATGTCGTTGGGATGCTTTTAATCAGCATGGACTGGGAAACTGGTCAGGGTTGAGGCCAAGATGGATGGATTATCCAAGTTATTTTGGTTATTTTGCAGCTCTTCTGAGTCCTCCGAATTTGACCGTGTCTGCTGAACAGCATTCCATATGGATTTTCCTCAGCCATCCAGTCCAGTCGCTCACGGAAGTGCAGATGAAATTCTCTGTGAACCTTTTTCGAATGATCGCTAACAGCACAGCAAAGGTAAAAACACGATTCATTGCCCCATCCATCCATTGTATGATGCAATCTGGTGATCCAGATATTCTTAGAACCACATGCTTGTACTATATATCAACTGCAGCATTGATTCATTTTCTAATATGATTGGTCAGAAGGTGGGGATTCATTTTGTACAACAGCATGGCTACAGTTTAGTGCACACTTGAAGGCAAACGACAGGTTTTTATACTATTTAATATTGTTATTCAACAACTATAATTGTTGCTATGGTTACGTTTTCTGTTAAGGGAACGTTTTATTTCAAATTAACCTCTAGCGCTTAAGGTAAAGCTGTTCCTGTTAGCACTATAAATGGACATAAAGTATGTTTTTTAATAAATAAAAAAAACGGTTAACCTTGGCAAATAGCCGTAATGAAAGAGGAATAAAGTATGCTGTTTAAGGAAATGGCATCACACCATCCTGCCATTGTTTTCCTTTAACAGTTGTCTGTCGTGTTTTATTGCTTACTTATTACAGGCTTTTAAATTGGAGATTGATACGAAAAAAATCCAAAAGGTTATACTGAGGTCATTCGGACCTGACTGAGTGTTTGAGTACATGCTTGCCTAGTTTCTAGACGGGTATTACTAGTATTCTCGTAGTTGGAATATAGTTTATATTTCCAAAACGTACGATATGCTGAGTAACATCATTTATAATTGTATTGCGATAAATTCTAAGAACAGAGAACAAAGCATGAGATGGACGGCGTGCGTGATTTCAGCTTTTGTTTTGTTTTGTTTTGTTTTTTTTCCTAGAAGCATATTGCACAGAATATAACTACAAAGTATTCCCGGTTTGCGAATCTGCCGTCTGGGACGTATTGCATCAATGCTTCCGCCTTCCTTACAGCAAGGTCCAAATGCAACAACAACAATGCCACCATGTGTGTTTTTGTTCATCAAGACCACAAAGGTATGATGAACCACATACATGGAAATTTCTCTCTCAATGACAGAATTCAATTGATTTCCATGGCAATCTTTTACGGGTAGTACTAGTAAAATGGCTGTCAACTGTAAGAGTAAATGCAGCAGGTTTGGTAAGCATGTCTTAAATTAGAGAAGAGAAAAACCAGACTTGGATTTTGTGTTGAAATAATCATAGATGAGTCAGTGAAACGCCCAACGGTAAAATATAGCAGCTGTAAGGGTTTTGCAATCATGGATGGAACAGTAGGATAAATTCCCAGTGTGGGAGTTGTTACAAGCCAGTTTCACCATGTAGAATTTTGAGAGTGATTTTTTCTTTAAGGAGGTGTTTAGGGAAAGTCTTGATTGTCAATAACACAACAATTATTTATTTATTTATTTATTTATTTGTCTTAACTAAAGAGAGAGAAAAAAAGAGAACATTAAAAGTAACTACAAATGGATAAACATTACAGTCTTTCTTTAATAAAAGAAGTCTTAGTATGGGCAATTTGCTATGAGTGGAAATTCAGGCCTTCGGGCTTCGGGCTGCTTTGAACAAGTGTTTTATTCCTTGTATAGCATCTATCGTTATTATCACAATTATGTTATAAATAATTAAAATAAATAACTATATATTTTTTAAAAAGGTAGGTTGTGATATGTAACACTGCAATGCTGTGCCTTGCCTTTTCTTAATCATCTTTTACTTCTCTCATGTTCCAGAAGGAAAAGTCTGGGTAGTAAAAGTGGGTGTTCTCCTACTGATGTCCATTCCCGCTGTGATTGGTCTGATTATTATATACTGCTACGTGAAGCCGTTTAATAACGGCTACATTCCCAATCCTCTGGTATGTTGGTTAAATTCCTCCTGGAATTATTGTACATATAATATACTTCATATAGTATATAATGATAATCTTTGAGTATAAACGTTCATGCTGGAATTCTTTCAAAATGCATTTGTATGTGTCACGACCCTGAATACAGTCTATTCTTTCTTGTATTCCTCACAGCACATTACAGGATCATCCGGAAAGGTCCCAACACTGAACCCTGAGGAACTCTGTACTCATCAACTCTCATGGATTTTCACAGATGACTGCAAGGTCACGCACCAGGAAACAGATGAGAACTCATCTCAGGGGTACAGTGGTGGAGTCACAAGAAAAGCGGTTAGGCATCGGTCTGTCGAGGAGATCGAGGATGGTCTCCTTATCCAAATCGTGGGCGAGGCAAATCAGAACGAGCCTCCTGTCCCTGATTTGTACAGCACGGCTGCAAAGATGGAGGGCAGCGCAGAAAGTTTGACACAGACGGAATGTCATTCTTATGGCTTGACAGCAAGAGCCTCAATCTCAGACATGAGAACCGGATATGGCCAAAATATGGAGATCGAAAATACTTTAGACTCAGATCTAGACGCATTTGATGAAGAAAACGCCAGCTGTTCTTGTGATTCTTCGGAGATAAAAGGATCATGTGAAGGAGAGACAGTCAGTCAGCATTCCGGGTTTGTTTCCGGAAGCAACTACGAGCCCAGACCTGACCCACGCTGGATGTTGGATGACCAGTTTAGATCACAACATTGAACAATGAAGGGTACAATATTCAAAACTCATACCTGGTGCTATTTTGTGTGCTCGTCTTCACAACCCGGCTAAAGTATGTAGGTTTGAGTGGAACTCTGGGGTGGTTGAGAAACATTTCGACAGCAATGCTGAAAGTGAAACAATTCGGACCTGGCAAATTAACGGTCACTTTTTTTAATATATGATTGACAGTTTAATTAACAAATGTACAGAACCATCCTTGCCATAGGCGTGTGGTTAATTACACTTTTCATTTCATTCACATGAAATTGATTTAAGGCCAAGTACTGTACATAATTAGCTTTTAAATTCAGGCTACTCTACAGGTTCACGCTTCTGCTTTCCTCGCTCGAACACACCCAATGCAACTCAGGAAAGGCTGCTAAGTAGCTATTTAAGAGCCAAACACTAAATACCACTAAAACGTGCAGGACATGGGCTTGTTAGACACGAGCAAAAGTACGAGGAAGTGTGCGAACGAATTCTAAATCATATACATGAGGTGCTTTAAGTCTTTATAAAAAATTTCCATAATGAAGATGGGTCTGATATTATTATGAAGGAATATGAATATTTTAGTCAAGTCTAAAGGTTTCTAAATCAAAGTACTTTTTTGTTCGGTATTGTAACACAGGGTGCTATGAAGTGTCAAAATGATTGAACCGGCTGCTACCTCTTTATGTCTGAAATATTTATGCTGTGCTCTGTGAATCATAATGAAAAAGACTCAGACATTAAATATATAAAGGTGTTTATCAGCATTTTTTTTCCCCCATTATAAACATTTATATATTATATTTAGAATGAATATACTGTAGACAAAATAAATATGCATGAATGCCATGCCATTATACACTTTGTTTAGTCTGCTTCATTTACAGTTCCAGAAAGAATGTCCTTTCGGTAGTTTCGTGTCTTCATCCTGTTTTTTTTTTGTCAGTCAACTTTTTTTTATTCCCCTCCAAACAGAGAAGAAAAGAAGCTCTTCTTCCCCTCCTCTCTTGGTAAACGGAAAGACCTGCTTGTGCGAATGTTTCTTTGCAGAGACGATGGCATCTTCTCCTTCTCCTTCTCTTTCTGCCTTTCTTGTACTTGTTGCTGCACCTGCTGGGAGATCACCAGACGCATGTCCTCCTGGAGGAGAGAGAAAAGGATACGAAGATAAAAACATAGTAATGCTATGACTCAGAACATCATTTTGCCAAAGAAGTGATCGGGAGATACGATCTATGGGTGAGACGATGTACCATGTTGGAGGAACGGCAGGATAAAGTTACACAGGTAATGGTTTGCGGTCTAAACAAAAGGACCATGAGAGGAAGTAGTGGTTGAACCTACTACTACAACCACCATGATAAACAAATTAACAATAATAAGGGTTACTAAACAGCACCTGTGTGAGGAAACGATACGTGTGAAAAACAGAATAAACAAGAATGAAAGCGACTAAAAACAGATGGACAAAAATCACAAAAAGAGTTTGTAATGAGATGAAACAGCAAAAAATTAAAGCCTGATGTTCAATGGATGAATTCTAAAAAAGGCTATTAAAAAAAAACATTATTCTCTTGTTTGGAATTTATAAAGGACAGAGGTTTTTAGATAAGCTGTGGGTGATTCTCTGGATTAATGATACGATGGAGGGATTAATAATACTGTTTTAATGGTCATAAGGAGGGCTGTCTAATCAATGCCGAACTTAATACACAGCCAATTTAGCTTGCACCCGAGATGTCTTTTTTTTTTTTTTAAGCATGTGGCCTGTTGTGTTTTGATCAAGTATGCGGAAAGAGGTAAATCTGGTTATGAAAGCACGAACCACGTTCTAAACATAATGTAGGAAAGCTCATGAGTAGAGCGACACGTACATACTATATAACTCTCAGTGCTGCCTTTAAGAGATTTATGACCAGGATTTTCAATAGTTTTCTGCTGGTCTTCGTTTATATTTTAGATCGTAAAAATGAATAAGGATACAGATACAAAAAAAACAAAAACAAAGATGAAAAATCTTGTACTTTAGATTTGTTTTAAAGTAACCAGTATTTCAACATTGCAAAACTCTTTGGAGAGCTCTCTTAACAAGCCAGTTTCTCAAGATAAATAAGTTAAACACTTGATGCTACTGCAGGTTTATGTATCATTTAAATAGTCTTCCTTGGCATGAGATAAGACATAAAAAAAAAAAAATAAAAAAAAAAAAGTTATTACATCATTCTGTACATTTTCACAAAGCTCCATCTGTTGTCTAAATATGGTATTGTAGAAGAAGGAAACAGTTCACACACCTGCCATGATTCGACTTCCTGAGAGAGAGCCACCTTGTGTCTGATGGTGTTCAGGAGCTGCTGGTTGAGTGTGTCACGTTCCTGTCGAGCCAACGCGAGCTCTTCCTCCAAAGCGCTGTGTTGACAACATCATAACAACATGACACCACTGCACTGGGAAACAGTCAAGACACTGTGCCTCACTCTGAAAATGTTTGGCCGACATCATCTTGTTGCTATTTTTCTTGAATAATAATAGACGGAGAGACACCACAACTCCCAAAAGGATATCAATGGAAACATGCAAAACTTAAGAGATAATCTTTTACCTGTAGGGTGGTTTGCTGGGATCACTCCGGAACAGCTTTAGTTCATCTCTTAGTGCTGCTAATTCATTCTGGCTGGACTCAAGCTGTGAAAATGCACACAATAAAAAAAAAAAACAAAAAACAAAAAAAAACATGTAGAGATGAAGCGGCATATTTTAAAAACCAGAAACCCGACTGAACACACAGGCAGGTAAAACATGGAAAAATATATTGCATCATATTAATATAGTAATCTTGGTAAAACTACGAGTAAAAGGGCATCTTTGCAGCCATTAATAGAACGTGTCGGAGTAAACGATTTAAGGCACTTCCGCACAAGGGTGGAAAAAGTACTGAGAAATTATGCTCAGGTGAAAGTCTATATAATGGGTCAAAATCTAACTTAATTGAAATTGGAAGCATCCAGACAATAATATACTCAGAAAAAAAAAATTTTTTATATGACCTGAATAGTACAGGCCACAAATTAATATATTAATCCATGATTGAAGGTTCTCAAGATCTATTTTATAGCAATTAAGTACTTGGGTATTGTATTTTAAAATGAATGAGACCGAAATCAACGGAGTACTCCAAATAAGTATGGAGAGGATAGAGATTACTACACTTTACGTCTATTTTGGAATGGTGCATGAAGACGCACTGGAGTCAGTGGTGTTGCAGCATGGATATATTATTAACCCAGATTTGCTTTTCTAAGAAAGTGTATGGACGAACATATTCCTACCAAATAATTAACTGGAGGCCATGTATTAAGCAGGATGTTCCACAACAGCCAGTCATGGTTTTGAGCTACTCTGCTTGAAACTTCAAAATATTAACTCATGGCCTCAATATATAATTTGATGAAGAAAAAAACAAAACAAAACCACCGTGTCACCTCTGCAGTACTGTATTAAGAGTCAAATTTCAAACTTTACATAGAGCACAAAGCAATATACTCAAGGTGGACCTGGACCAACGAAAGTAGACCACTGAGAGTTTAATGGATGTCCATGGAGGTCACTGATCAGTTGGTGCTCACTGGGATGCAATGAAAAAAAAAATAGTCTAACCTCTTTCTTTAGCTTTTCAATCTCCTCCTCTTTCTCTTGTAGGACAGCAGAATGGGCTAAGATGCTTTCTTTGTCCTGTTGAACCAATGAACATTCAATGGGTAAACAGATAAAACATTTTTTTTTTTGCATTTCCAGACAATTCCATTCAACGAGTAAATGAGGCAGATAGAAATCCAGTATGTAGCTCAGAGATGGAGAGCTTGGAACCCAACAGTAGCAGTCTCTGGCACGAATCTCACAACCTTCCAGTCACTAGCGCAGAACCTTGATACTGCCACTACTGAGCTACTACTGATAATATATACATTTCCATAAATTGTACCTAGTGATACTAGTTATAATTTAAAAGACCAATGAAAATGAGATCACCGTTCCAGCTTCTCACATCCTCTTAGCCATGTTAATACTCAAGGGTGATGTATTCCTCTAAATAAACCTGCTCAAACCCCTAAGGATGAACAGGTCACATGACTAAGCGGTAAACACACTATTAGAGTGGCTTGCGCAAGTATTCACCCCTTTGCTGTGAATCAGAACTCTAATGGCGACTAATTATTCCAGAAGAATTTAAGGGTGTCACAGCAGTGGGAGTGAATACTTAATCACAATTTTACATTTTAAGAATTTGTCAAATTTTGCAAGCTATACTGATTTTATATTGATGTAAATTCATCACATAAAAGGTTATAACATGGCAAACCACTACTCCACCCAAATGTGGAGTTCAAAAGCATAACAAGGAAAAAGATTTTTAGTCAAAAACAAAACAAAAAAATCCTACAGTAGTATAAATGGTTTATATTCTTGCTAAGTTTTTTTTTTGTTGCAATTCTGTATTCATTGTAAGTTTGCTTTTTGTTTATTTTTCACTAGGGCTGTGAATTAATGCTGTGATCAAGAGATGTGAGATTACAGTATAGCCACCAGTTCGCATCTTAATAGTGGATCACCGTATTTATATATATGATGTTTTTATGAATTAATTTATGGAAGTGGTAATAGACAAGTATTCATTGTACCCACAGGTTACAGAATTTTACTGTAGAACAGCATTTTTCATTCTGTTTTATTGTTAGTAACTGAACATCATTCTATAAACATTATAAATTGCTGCCACTCCCTAGTAAAGCCAAACAAATGTGAAGACAATTTAATTGTTTCAAATATTGACATATAAATAGTGCATCATTATTAACGTTAGCCTTCTTTAGATCATTGCGCCCTGACTGATGTATTCTTGTAAAAAAAAAAAAAAAAAAAAAAAAAAAACCAAACTTGGCCTTGTTAGTTAGTTTTTTGTTTTCTTTTTTTTTTTGCTACATGTATTTTGGTCCTAAAATGATATCCTTACAAAAATTAACCTTTCCGACGAGATACGCTTTTACCATTGGAGTCTCCAGTGTCAGTTCTTTGTAATTTGCAGGTAAAGCATTTCAGCTCTCTCAGTAAAAAGCTGCATTTTTTCTGTCTTGTTAATGTACGGTCAATTGTTCTGTTCACACCATGTCTTAGCACGTATATAAAACCGTAGTGCTACCTGAGACTGTTGCAGTTCATTCTGGAGGGACAGGGGGAAGCTTGTGACCTCCTCGAGACTGGCTTCTTCACCTAATGCCTGGACTCTCTGCTGGAGGCTCTGGTTCATGGTGCGCAACTGGAACGCCTCGCTCTGGTGCTGTTCCAGCTGTGGAAAAGCCAAAGATAGTCCATTAATTCCAATTTTTCATGCATCTATGTATAAATCACTTCCAAGGTGAGCGGTAGCACCGAACACACTGTCCAAGTACAGTTTAAACGATGTACTGCTCACAAAAGAGGAAGTTTTGTGAGTAAGAGGTCAGCAAATCTAGACTCCATCCCTACTGCCTCATAAAAGTCAGAGTAACAACAAAAAGTTATTGTTTGCTTCAAAGAGGTTTACGATGCTATTTATCATATTTATAATCTACTCCCGCTGCTCTTCTACTTCTCTCACCTCACTTTCCTTTTCTTCCAGGTTGGTTTGTAGTTCAAGGATTCTCGTACGCAGTCCATCCCTCTCCATCCTCACCCTCTCGTTGTCCTCTTCTGATGACTTGAACCGCTTGTCCATGTTCGAGCAACGGTCTTTTAGAACTCGATTCTGTTCAATGAGGAGAAAAATTGCTGTGTGACATCTCATGCTTCAAGGAAATAGTTCACTATACAATTCTTCTCAACGCAGCATTAGTGGGTGCCAATATTTAAAAAGGGTTCTCTCTCTGTATAGAGCTATGGACATTTATTTAATTCACAGCCTTTTCATAACAGTAGCCCAAAGCACCAGTGTATAACACATGCACTGGCTTTTTAATGGGTTTAATACAGGAAGTGCAAAAAATATGAACAAACTGAAAACAAGAGTAAAAACACACACAGTTTCATGTTTCTGAATTTGCTGTGTTGTTTCAAAATTTGCTGGTTTTGATGTTGCTGTCAATTTCATGAATTATTTGCTGCGTTTTTAAATTTGTGGTCATGCGTCTGGTTATATTATTGTGTTTTCTGGTTCGCTGACTCGTTTTTAGCCTTTTTACAAAATTCTCTCAAAACAGAAAGTGTAGATCCTTATTTTTCTTTTTGGCATCCTTTAGATGGCGTTTCAGGATTCACGATCTCAATCTAAAATAACATCATATGAATCCCCAGATCATAAATAAAAGAGCATCATAGTTCTCTTTAGCACCATAATTCTTCTTTCTGGAAATGTGAAATGTCCTCCAGTTCCGAATTTTTTGCCGTTTCTCAGACTGAGTTGTAGCCAATCAGAAACAAGCACATGAGGTTCAATAAGGACCTTTCCAGTTTCACATCATGCTGCCATGTTTTCAGTTTCACTGCCATGTTTAAGAACTTTTGAAAGAAAAGAAAAAAAAAAAAAAAAAAAAAAAATTATATATATATATATATATATATATATATATAGTTAAAAGTGCTATGCAAATTTTTAAAAATGACTTTGCTTTTGCATTTTTGTTCTACTGCTCATGTTTCTCCAGGTTGTTGTTGGGTTTTCGAAGTTGCTGTGTTTATTTTTGGTGGTCATGTGTTCCAAATTCTTGTTGTTTTTTTCCTGAATTTGCAGACATGTTCTTGAATTTGCTGTGTTTTTAGTTTTGTTGATGAGGTTTTGGTTTGTTAATGGGTTTTGCACTTACAGTGCACCACAGTTTAATTGAAACTATATGGTTTCCCATATTTAGTGTAATTATAAACTGATTCATGTCATTTGTGAGAATACGTGAACACTCCTTTTACTGGTCATAAAAACAAATCGTCGGTCAGAAAATTTGCAAGAATGCTGCAAACAGGGAAATTTGCTTACATGGGCTTCTTGTACACAAAGATAAAACCATGAAAATTTCTAAATGTTTAATATTATGGGAAATTTGCCATCCCATACCAAGTCATTTTATCCATTTGTTTAATTCTTGCTAATTTCCTGACCAATTATTTGCAAGGGAGACCATTTTTTTAACGCCTTCTGCCTTTATTGCAATGCCTTATGCTTTGCAGTTTTGGTTTTGGCCCATTTTTTCTTGCACAGGAGTCTAGATTAGCCTCCATTTGGAATCCATGTCTACTACGCCTGCGTACGTACCTCTGCTTGCAGGCTGTCCAGGCGAGCAGAGCTTATTGTTCTGCTGAAACTAGTGTCCTCCATTTCATCTCTTAGAGAGCGCAGCTCAAGGCGCAGAGAGTGCTCCAGCGACACTGCCTGGGAGTGAGAGGTAGACAGGTATTGAGAATTAAACCCTTATACTTTAGAAAAGGGATTTAAAAACTGGATTTTTTTTTTGCATTCTCATTTTTGTCATCATCGTTAATCATTCAGTGTCTACAGAGGAAGTTTGTTGTGTGGATATGCAAATAGATCATAAATCCACTAGCTTGATTCTATTTTTAGACCACCACTGGCTACAAACACTTTCAAGACTTCCCATTGGTCACCTCGGCCAACTGCTCCACCAGCTTCTGGTTGTGATTGGACAGTTGTGTAAGCTGCTCACTTTCTTCACGGCGTCGATCTCGACCCTGGATGAACAAAAAGAGTGAGAGAGAGAGAGAAAAAAAACCATTTTGCTGAGATTAGGGTTTGTTTACACTCAGCATTCCCAAAATTTAAATGGTTTGTGTTGTAAAAATACTTGGCACACCCATAAAATCATATCATGGCACGGTTAATGTGACAGCCATACGGTTATGCCTACCTGGGTGTGCTTCTGGTCGATCTGTTGTCGAAGTGAGGTGATATCAGCCTGTAGCTCTGCCTCCCGCTGCCCAGCCTCTAGTTCTCGTACCTCCAGGTGTCTCTGTACCGTGTGCTTCTCCTGCTGCAAAGCCTGAAACCACACATAGCCATATTAACATGCTCATCTTTCACACTTAGACAATCTACACAGACCTTTGCATCATGGTCCTGAAGACATACTATTTAATTCCACATCATGGGTTAGAGTAAAGCTCAACGAACTTGCAAATCTGTTGGAAGACATAATGGATGACCGACAGGATTCTTCATACCACAGCATTCTTGAATTCTCAGCTCTAATTTTCTATAACAGCACATCGGACAGTAGCTCCAGTTGCAAGGCAGCCATTTCTGTGCCACATATAATCAAAGCCCAACAATAAACGGCTCAAGTGCATTGTTTTTTTTAATCAACGTTCAATCACTGATACGGTGTTGATGTTTTCTGCAAGATGATTACTTAAACCAGATGTAAAGTCAAGTTTTCCACCTTTAGACAGACTTCAGGACTGAAGACTTTCTGGTTTCTCATTCCACAACACAAATAAAGCTATTAACTGATTAAAACAAAGTACGGCATCCTAGTTCTTTAATTAATAAGAAAAATGTAATCGTTGGTAAATATAAAATTACATTAATTTTGGGCTTCAGACTTAAAGAAACTAATCAGGTTAAACTTTTATTTCCTTGATGATGTGTAAGATTATGTTATGAACACGACTAGCAACAGGTTTCCACATTTACAGGCAGTTAGGAGTTGGCTAATAGATATCAATCACAAACATTCTCTATGCATTTATGACCACTTAATCATCAAGTTTGCACAGGTTTGCTTTTTAGCATGTAACGTTTAGCTTCCTAACCCAAAACAATCCAGGAAAAGATACTAAAATGTAGTTTAGAGTCTGGATACCTAGCTAGGTTTATGGCCTTGTGTCCTTTGCCATATAAATAACCACGATTTTAAAATGATATGCTAATATTTGGACGAAAATATGTATAGCACTACTTTTTTTTTTTTTTTTTTTTTTCCCCCCCATGTAGAAATGTAGTTCTTAATGCCTACACTAATATTGTATGAATCATGTCTAGCTCATTGTAGAAATTTGGGTTCTTTGAGTACAATTTGTAGTGCCACTATGACACTAAGACAGTACAGTCATGTAATTGCTCATTTTGTATAAAGGAAATGCAACCCTATCCTAAACTTAATTAGGTGTAGTCACGTACTACAATTACTTCAGGTCTAAAAATCTGGACACGCCACTTTTCACCTACAGGTATGACTGAGCATTTGTTTTAGAAGTTTCTAGCATGCTGTACAATATTTCTACTCTCTACAACCCTACTGTAACTGTACACCATTAGCAAAGACAATCCATCATGGCTCTAATCAAACACACTAATTAGCAAAAACTTCAGTCAGTCAAAGGCACCACATCACATCACACCAAATGTGGCTTTGGAAAACTATGTTTTCGATGGAACAGTGTTCCAGTTTTTTATAGCAGCACTCATGAGCATCATGTTTGTCAATGAAGGAAACATTTTGCTGACCTCCATGTCTCTCCTCATCTGTTCCAACTGAGCTTCCAGCTCCTCGTTCCGCTCCAGAAGAGCCTGGCCCACCTCAGCTGCCAGGATGAGATCCTTCTCCAGCATAGTCGAGCTGCTCTCATGGTCGGAGTGGGATGCCAGCAGGCTGTTTGCTCTGACCCCTAGGCCCATGATGCGATGCCGGGTAATAGGCGTCGATGAGGAGAAAGGAAAGAACGAATCATCCAGGCTGGGGGAAGTTATGCTTTCCTTTCGTGTCGAGATCATTGCTGCTTTTTGTGGGTTCCAAGCTGGGCTGCTTCTCCTTAAGATTGTGAAAAGTCATGCAACAACATCAGCTCTCAATGGCAAGTGAGGTCTTCATTGTGGGTTTGGTCCTCGGCAGGTCAAAAACCTGAAAATATATTATATTATATTATATTAAAGAAAATGTTCGACCAAACGACAATACCCTTAACACTTACAATACGTACTAGATCAATCCTTTAATACATAGCTTAGATTTCTGCGCGTTTCATTTTGTGACCCAGAACACCTGAGAGACCAAAGCATAAAAATACCCCAGGGCCTGTCTATTGTCTCTGAACTGCTTTTGTGAAACGAATAAAATAACAAAAGCTGTAGTGTCTCCTACACATTCCAGGAGTCATTCAAGTCTGCCAGACTGGTTTTGTGTTTCTGACAGTGTCCATGCCTTTTCACAGCTTGCGCCACTTTCACAGAAGCCTAGCAATCATTGCACAGCTGACCATCCAAGTAGTTTTAAAAAGGTTTTCCCTGGAACCGTTTCCTTTTCTAATTTTTGATTACTATGGTAGATTATAGCAGAATCTCCAGCCTAGTTTCCTATAACCTGGCATTACCTAGATGAAACTTTCTTAAAATATTCTTCTATAGCTATTAGCATGGAGTTTTACCTCAACCAGTATCAGCCTTGATGTTCACAACAACACAATAGCCTCTTAATAACCTCAAATTTCACAACCTAAAAAGAGCGAACATGCTGTACATTTTTAAACAAATTCTCTCCCAGTTTTCCTTTGTTGGTGTTTTTCTTACCTGGCAAGTTCCTGCTTTGCTGTTTAGCTCAAGGGAGGCACTGGTAGTTTCCTTGGAGTCAAAGTTCTCTAGTTAACACCCAAGCTCCACCCTCTGTTCATGTTCTTGTCAGGTGGGAGGGTATGAAACTGGTCATGCAAAAAAGGTGGGGAGGTGCTTCATGCAGGTGATGCAGAATTGCAAAAGCCTCTCTCAGGTGAGGTTGTTTGGTGGTGAAATCACTCGGCTAAGCTATGAATAGAAGCAGTGCAGTTGGTTCACACGTAAGAATGTCGTCAAAGTGACAATGTTTTCAACATTTTGTCAATATCACTGGCCACTTTATTAGGAACAGCTATACACTTGCACATTCATGCAATTATCCAATCAGCCAATCATATTGCAGCAGTGAAAAAAAGAAAAAGGATCAAGCAGCTCCAGGCCAGTTAATGTTCACTTCAAACATCAGAATGGGGCAAAATGTGATCGCAGTCAGTGTGATCCGCATGGATGTCGGTGCCAGACAGGATGGCTGGATTATTTCAGAAACTGCTGAACTAATGACGTTTTCACAAAATTCTAGCAATTACACAGGATACTGCTTAAAAACCCCAAACATTTGAGCCATTGAATCTAACGTTGATTTGAAGTTAGAAAAACAAATCCTTATTTTAAGAAGAAGAAAAAATAGTGAACTACTTGTGGCAAATGATTGCCTTATTCACGTTTATGGCATTTAGTAGACACCATTATCCAAAGCAGCTTACATTTATCTCATTTTATACAACTGAATAAATGAGTTATGGGCCTTGCTGTAGGGCTCAGTAGTGTGTGGTGTAGGGATTTAAGCTCATTTAACCATAGAGCTACCACACTTAATAGGAACTGTTTGTCTTTTACTCCATAATGAAAAAAAAAAGATAATTATGTCCTATTTTATATATATGGTTGGGGGAAAATGTTACAATCATCTTGAAGCTTCTGAACATTACTTCAAATGAATTCTAGGCATTTTAGTTTCCAATTAAACCGTATGCATCGAGACTGCAGCAGCTCCCATTAGGAATTCAGTCTGTTTATTTTCTGCCCAGTGAGAATGTGAGTTATTCGGGTCTTGGCGTAGCATGCAGACTGCCTGGCTGTAGGTGCTAGGGGACTCAGAACAGAGGTGCGAGTGTGTTGAGTAACTGTACACAAGCAAGAGTCTGTGGAGCTCCTGTTTGCCATGTCCTGTTTTCAGCTATGCGTATTTTACCTGAATACATACTCTCCCAAAGAAAGCTATGAATACAATTGTTTCCTTGGTATGCTGATATACTGGATTTAGGATTTTCTAAACAAGATAGACAAATACTGCTTTCTTTGTACTGAGTAGTTTCCCTGTGCACTGCACATTTTGGTGTTTTTCAGTTCTAATGTGAGGGTTCTTTAATGAGCTCTTGGTTTGTTGTGTTATAGCAAGGAAAACTCCAGGAGCTTTGACTGTGCCTTGCACTAAGCCCTTGCATGAGGCCACACCACACCACCCTGCTATCTTTCAATGCTTTCATTTTCATTTTTATATTATTATTATTTTTATTGTGATCGTTGTGCAATATCTATATCAGCCAATTAGTGTATCAGTCAATTACTGTAGAAATTCAGACTGAATATATGAATGTATGTAAAAATTCAAATTGAAATAGCAATGGCTGAATTGTTTCTAGCAGAAGGAATTGAGTTATTTTGTCGTTGAATTTATTGTATTTATTTATCATAAAATTTAGTCATTTTATTACTTTGTTGAAGGTTGAGGATCTGCTTTTACTACTTAAATGCTTTGTGAGTTACTCTAAGATTCTTAATATTAAGATTTTATCCAATTTCAGCCAGTTAAGAAATTTTTGTGAATACAGCCCCTGGCCTCCTCTATGCAACCAGCCAAGCATATCTTTTCCCAGATGCACATTTAGCCATCATTCCACCCTGTGTTTGTTTGCAGTAGCTGGTGGGAGTGGTGTGGAGGCAGAGCTTTAACTGGATTCCTTCCTCTGTCCATAGCTCATCTCCCCCAATCCCCTAGTAGACGCCAACCATATCAACCATGAAGGGACACTATGCTATCTGGGCGCTGCTTTTGCTTCTGTTTGGACTGCTGCCGTTACACACACAGGCTGGACGACAGATGCCAAAACTCTCAGACAAGAAGCTGTGTGCTGATGCAGAATGCAGCTGTGAGTAGTGATGTGTAACATAACTATTTGTAGTAATTGTATGTCTGCCAGGTGTCAGTATTTTTGTATGAAAACATGTTTGTTGGCATGCTGCTATTGTTTGGTCGTTATAAGTAGACTTCTACCACTGTTAATGCCATAGTACACCATCGACTCATAGTTCGCTAACTAGCTAAGCCGAGTCTCTGATATGAATCAGTTAAAATGGTGAATGAAAAAAGTGAGCTTTTTTTTTTTAGGAGATAACAAAGGAACCTGACTCTCATCACTTATGTTTGAAACTGTTTATTTTTTTTTTCTCCTGTTAAACCAGTGTAACTGCACTAGAAATGTCTTCCTGTGACAACAGCATGGTACACAAGCCCTAACGTCTCAGGAATACCAAAAATACATCGCCACATTACAAATTAACACTGGAATTGCTAAACATGTCACAGATTTTTCAATATAAGCATAATTAACGTCTTTCAGTTTTCCTTTAATTGTCTACCATGTAACACTTACTTGCCCCTAGATCCCATCCTTATTGCCAAAGCCATCCAGGATTATTATCCTCAGGACTGTCGCTTCATTCCTATCCACCAAGGCCAACTTGTCTACGTCTACGCCATGCTGAAAGACCGGGGAAACCTCTTTTGGTCTGGCAGTGTAAGTTGTAGGACTTTACAGGACATTATTTTAGATATGGAAACTTATTGATAAATAGAGTTTTATTAGAACATCTGATTGTGATCAGACCGTAGACCATGCAAGGGACGGCTTATGGAGGTTCCACAGTAGCAAAGTTTGCTCTTGATTCTTGTGTATCAGGTCCAGGGATCGTACTATGGCGAGCAGGAGGCTCGGCTTGGCCATTTTCCCAGCAGCGTAGTCGAAGAGACCCATGCTTTAATGCCGGCTGAGGTTGAGGTCAAAACAAATGTGTGTAATGCAAGCTTTTTAGTACTCGTTTTGTGTTTTTAACTAACAATAAATTCTGTGAACCTTTATGTGGAATTTGTTTTTTTTTCCAGAAATGGGACTTCTACTGCCCCTGAGATGCTGACATCTTTGACGAGTGAACATATTTTCTTGCACTTTACAAGCATGCCATGCATTGTTTTTGAACACACTGGCTTATGAAACAGCTTCATTAACATACTGTAGAACAATTAAGAAAAGCAAGCTTCAATTCAGCTTAATTCAAAGTAGCTACACACTGTTTATATTGTTTAATATCAAATAAACGCCAGCTGCTACTAACGACTTCTGGGTTGTTACTAAGCAACAATACCAAACAAAGCGACCAGCGACAAGGGCTGAATCTTAAATGGCGTCCTTTATAAAATATAGTGGACTAGTTAAGCTTGTGAAAGCAGTTCCGGTAAAGTGCTCTTACACAGGAAGTGGGAAGCCGTTTAATAGTTGGCCAAGCTCTACGTGAGCTTCCGTAGTAGCCATGGGAACGAATGACGACAACACAAGGTGCGCGTGAGCGTTGTTTCTCTCTTGAGGGAGTTTCAAATTAAATGAAGTACTTTGTATTTTAATTTTCTATTAATTACTTTCCGTCACCGTGTTAAAGAAACCTAAAAGAAAGCACAAACTATTAGATGTCATTGGCAAAATGGAGCATTCAAGGATGGAGACAAGTTCACCTTTCCATTACATGCTTCGGGCTTCCGGTCACGGTGAAGTTTGGTGCGATTTCACCGAAGAAGCCAAGTTTCGCCAATATGGCTGGCGCTGTTCCACTAATGAGGAGGCTTATTCAGCCGCTACCTTCATGGGAAACTGGTTGGAAAAAAGGTTAGACACCAGTGGAGCCAGAGCATTACGACGCCCTCTGCCGTCCCAGGTTTGTACTGCTGTAATGGGAAAGAGAAATGAACCAACAGCAGGAAAACTGTAAATGCTGAATTCACTATATGGCCAAAAGTATGCGAACACATGACCAGCACAATCATGTGGTTCTTCTCCAAATTGTTGCCACATACAATTGTACAGAATTTTTTTTATATGCTGTAGCATTACAGTCTCCCTACACTGGAAGCAAACCTGTTTCAGAATGATGGTGCACAAGGTAAGCGCTATAAAAACCCAGTTGGAGTGGAAGAACACCTGCACAGAGCCCTGACCTCAACCCCACCTCACCGCAGGCATCCTCACCCAACAGCTCTGGCTGAATGATCACAAAAGTCCCACAGCAACGCTCCAAAATCTAGTGGAAAGCCTTCCCAGAAGAGTGAAAGTTATGGGATGTTCAAAAAGCACATATGGTAACGTGTCCATATACTTTTGGCCATGTAGTGTACCTCATTGCGCCCAGTTCATTATTTTGTTATATGCTTCGGGCTTCCGGTCCCGATAAGTACGTTATTGTGAAAGCTGTTTTTATATAAAATGATTCAACAAATTTAGCGATTTTAATTATTCGCATTAGAGATTTCGACAGCACTGTGTGGTATAATTCTAATAAATATCTACAGGTTTGACCTTCTAATCTTTCATATGTAATACATTTTGAGCCTTTGAACTGAAAATGAAAAGAGCTAAATAAATAATTGTTATACTACAATCCTTACAGGCACCGTATAGTATAGGAGCAGTATTGGTGACTGGACTTTGTACTCACCATTGATCCAAGGGATCTTATCAGTTCTACTGAATGGTGGGAAACTCTGTGGCATTTAAACCTTGTGTGTAATTCATACCTGTGACGTGACATTTGAGAGGTGAGAGTAAACCGCATGGCACAGTAGGTAATAGGTGGTGTTGTAGACTGTCCTTCTGATTTGTTGTTTCAGCTTGATGTAAAAGAAGTCCAGTAATGTGACATCACAGGCATACAGTAGGTGTATAAATAGCAGGGATTTTCCAACATTTGAGCAGAACTGATAAATCAGTGATTGACTGCCGAAACGTTTTGATTTAAACACAAAGTCCTGACCTGGCTGAGTGAAACTTTTTACAGATGTGCTGTTTTTCTGATTTGATTTAATTTTTTTCTAAATGAATCACATAAAATTTATTCCTGCAGTTCTCTCACTACTTTGACACCACTTACTCCTCCAGTTACAAGGAACAGAAAACACCAGTTTACAGTTGAGTTGTCTTTCCAAGATGTCTAGTATCTTTTAAATTGTAATGTTTAAAGCAATCACTCAATAAAGAAATAAGTAGAGATTAATTAATTAGGTGTCAATGTGATTCAATACTACTAGTTTATTTAGATTGTTTTGTATTGTTACAGCTTTTAAGGAAGAGCCCAGCAGCTTCCCAGGTCACCAGCCTGACCTGGACCCACCTCACACAAAGTGTGTGCCGAACTCCTGCAACAGATTGGACTTCAGCGGGAGTCCTTCATCTGGAAAGCCCTGAAAAGTTATCCAGGAAATTATTAGCAGGGAGACAAACACATGCATTGCTTCCAAGAGCTCATCTACAGCCTGTCAATAAAGTCAAGTTTTCCTTCTGTGAACATGTCTGTTTTTGTGAAGAGCACATAACTTACTCTGTTGCAATAGTTGATTATTTTATTTCTTATTAGAACAAATAAACTGGGAAGTACTATTATGTCTGACAACCTGTTCGGAAAACTGCAATCTGGTCTGATCTATTTACATGGGCCTCCTGTCAGTCTTTTTATAGACACTGCCTAACACCACTTAATTCCACCTCCATATCTCTCTAGCAGATTTTTTTTTTTTTTGAGCAAAAAAAAATAAAAAAATCACAGCTTTGCTTCTAAGAAACATAGTAAAACTAGAATAAATGCTCCAAATGAAATGGAGTCTGTATAAAATGTTTATAGAAATGTATGCAGTGCTAACTAATCCCATGCAGCCAGCTACAATGATACTAACTACCTAACATGGGTAGTGATGTTCAGCTGAAAAACTCATTCGAGTTCATTATAAAGAAAAATAAGACCGCCGCACTCCTGGCCAAAACCACAGGTCTGGGTGAAATGGTAACATCGTCACTGGCAGTATGGCTTTTGTAGTCATTGGTGGGAATGGGAGGCATGTTGAAGGAGAATTTAAAAATGATTGTACTTCACTTCTTGAATCACTAGAGCTCTAATTTTGAGTGATTTTGAGTAAGTGCGTAAGTTTGTATAAAACATAATGCATATATGGTTTGAGTCTCTCATACCAGTACCATTAATCCTTACAGCATCTGCACAATCAGGTGTGACATAACTGTATGACAAAAACAGTAAATGCTTTAAGTTAATCCTCAGATTATTTGCTCTTGTCTGCATTCTTTGCTTGGTCTGTAATATTGGAACACAACTTGACAGCATGCCAAGTATTTGGGTGTGAACACATGATGACATTGCTGACTTTTTTCCCCCTCTGTTGTAGGGTTTCTTTAGCTGATCAGTGATTAATCCTTGTTTGTTAGGTTGGTATACAATTCTTGGCAACTATTGGCACCCATCAGTTATTACACTTTTATGTAAATCAGAGTTAAGAAGTACATACATAGAAAGACACCCAGTGGTGTTTAATTTTTAAATGACCACAGGATTTATTAGTAGCTCGCGTCAGTATACACACGGAAACCGTTGTGGCTACATTTTGCTTGATTTGTGTGGTGTGAATATTCAGGAATGTTAAAGCAGGAATCTAACAAAACAATAGGATGAAGGCCTTTTTCACTGATCTGAGACCAGTTTAGTAATTAGCTCTTATTAAGTTTCATCTCGAAATAACACGAAAGGAAATGCCGGGAACAGAACAGTGTAAAAAGGCCGCCTTGACTCAAACGCTGACTTGTGTGCTCCCCTGCATTTGTTCTTCTTTGGTATTTAGTATGAAATGATGAACACAGGGAACATGTGAGAAATTAGCTGTATGAAACCTGTTTTTTTTTCTTTCTAGCGTACATTGTCACAAAATGAATCAATCAGTTACAGCCTTAGGTTAGCAGCCTTGTCAGTGATGCTGTTGTGAGGCGTTACTGTGGTAAAACAAACTAACATTTTAACTCATTATATGGTATACTAATGTACCATTATGCACCATCCCAAACATTTATACGTACACACCCTCTCACTTTCAGTATCATATCATATCATATACGAATACGAATAGACACACTCCTTAAGAATCTTATCAACTCTCTTTGATTTAGTCATTATGCTCTCAAAACAACTATCACTATTAAGTTGCCAGCAAGTTTCCAGTCACCCCACGTCATACAGGAGCAGTTAACAAACCTGGAGCAACATATGTTAAGGCACAGAAAGAGGTCATTTTCTTCACAACAGCATTTCCTCTTCCCTCACTGCCTGCACCTGATCTCTTTGTATTGTCTGGTCCCAAGTTCATCGTGAGCATGAAACATCAAATCACTGAATAAACTTCCTTTTCTCATACCAAAGAACATCACCTCCCTTTCTATGGATTTGAAACACACGAATGTCAAAACCATACACATTTTTGAGAAACGAGATTATAGGTTTAGAAATTTTATCATGCTGTTCGTGCTCGCTTCCATCACAACAAATGCTCAATAGCTCAGGCTTCCTACACGCGAACCCTCACAGACTCTGTGCAGCCATTGTTTGGGTATGACCAGCTATGAAAGACAAAGGGTTCTTTTGTTGGGTGGATGTCTTCTATGACTACCGTCCACATGGTGCAAACAAAACTCCAGTGGTGAAAATGGTTTAGATCTACCAGTCAATTTGATAATGCCATTTTTAACTTCTGGATGGAAAAGAGAAACTTTCTAGTCATAGTGTGAACAGGTCAATCTTTACTCTTTCTCTCCAATGCCTGATTACACCCAGTAGTGGAGTGTAAGTGCAGGGGAGCACAGTGGATCAGCAGGGGAAACACAGGGATGATGACTTGTAGCAGCTTTACTTTTTCTGTGGGCCAGACACTGCAGACTTTTCTTCGCGAGTGATGGCAATCGAGCGCTCAGGGGCATCAGAGGGCTTGCGAGGTGCCGTGATGGTCAGGACACCATCAGAAGAGAGAGATGACATGATGCTGGCTGGGTCCACTCCAGTTGGGACACGGTATTTTCGAAGAAACTCTCGTGAGACAAACCCATGGTCATCCTGCAACACATGAGACACATATCGGAGATCCAGGCCTACTGACTTAAATATAATCTGGTTTGTTATACATTTTATTTAGTTATACATGGTATTTTGGTGCACAGGTTTACCTGGCGATCCTCATGTTTGGCATGAATTTCAATGTAGTCTCCACTGATTTTTACTGCCAGTTCCTCAGGTGCGAAGTGCTTTACGTCCAAATTGATGGTAAAACGGTCCTTTTCCATTTTCATCTATTAAAGTGAAGGCGAAAGGTGTATGCATGAAATTGTATAACATGAAATGCCAACTGAACTTGTGCATGCCAAGTGTTCCCTGTTTACATTAATTTTTATACAGATAGACTTGCTTTATAACTTAGAAACACACTTAACATTTACTGTGAGCCCATGATGCAATTCCAGAGATGTCCTTTCTTTATCACTTTTTGATTAAAAGCAGGTTTGTTTGACTTGCAAAAAAAATCTGTGAAAACCCCATCATTCTTGTGATATGTTGGAAAATATAAGCATTGCAGAGACTGAATAAATGACAGGGACCTCGGAGTCCACAGAAGAACCCTTCTTAAATAACATTTCCATATTAGTCCCTGTAGTTAACTACGTAGAGCATCATTAGCAAATGAGCAACAAATGCAAACAAATTATTAACCAGAACCAAACCCAAGAACGTTTGTTTTTGTGTGTGTGTGTGTGTGTGTGTGTGTGTGTGTGTAAGAAAAAGAAATATATGAAATAAAACTGGCACTTCTGCTTACCTCAGAGAGCCCACTCTCCACCCAGTTGGGCCAGCGAAAGAAGGAAGGTCGTAGAAAGAATGGTGAAGGGTAGGGTGCCGAAACATCGCTCTCTGAAATGTGTTCCCCAAAATGTTGGTCAAAAATCCGGCTGGGAAAGAAGGATGGCCAGAAGGAGCGGCGAAACCAAGGATGCTGGATGGCGATGTCCATTTTGTCTCTAAACAGCACCTCAAATACAACCTGGTGCCTGTCCTGCTTGTCTGTTTATATACCCCACTGTCAACGGCCACAGACACAGGCCTGGATCTTTCTGGAACAATGATGTAAACTGTTTGTTCTCACCCCCCTTGTTTTGTCCGTCCCACTCTCCTCTGTTGGTTGTCTTGTCCCCCTCTTCCAAGCACCTCTCCTGGTATTTATCTAAACAAGTGGTCTGATTTCATTCACCGAGACACCGGACGGATTATGCCACAGGCTTTAAATAGGCGAAACTTTGCCATGTAGGATAGAGAGTACCCAATGGTCTTTTGGTTTCTTGGCACAAATATTGTGAACCTAGCAAGCTTGCTCTGTGCCAGGGAAGATTAGGCTGTCTGTGCCCTAACATGATGTCTGAGCTCCCTTTGAGACCTTTTGTTTTTGGCAAACCAATGGGTGCAAGGCCTCTTTGTTTGGTCAATGGTGCCGGGATCATTCTGCATGGCCAACCTCCATAGAGTGTCAATTCGCTTCCAAAGAAGTATTTACTGGTGCCTGACTGCTGTGGAGGGCTTAATCATTCTGGCACACGTACCCAGGACAGAGCCAATGCCCAATCAGCTTCACAGAAGGAGGGAACAATTTAACCCAAATAAGTTCATTGTGTACAACTATATAGGATAATTATATTAAACCACATCCAGTGACTTATCTTATTTAGTATTTTGAATACTTATATTTTTATTAATATAACCAGATTTTATATAAGTTCCCATAGTCATTAACTATGGGCGCATCTGTTAACCATGTGACCCTGCTTTTGAGTCTTAGCCAGCTTTTTTAACTTAAGAACTACTGCTAGTTAAGAGAACATTCATTTGACTTTCATTGCCCCAATCTAGAGGTGTGTAATTAGACTGGGACCCAAGTACAACCAACTAAAACATTGGTGACAATGTAAAAATTGTCAGAAAATATTGCAGGTCAAACGATAGCAATTGGTCAGGATAGGTCAAACTTTCTGCAGGAGTGGGTGAGATTGGACAGTATTACATCAGGAACCGTCACACTCTCTGCAGGTGCCACAGTGCACTTTTCCCTTGTGTTGTAGTGGTACTAGCAACGGTATACCATTAGTGCCAATAGTATACAGTATATCTATTACCTGGGACCATGAGTGTGGTGTACTTTTAATTACCTTTCATAATGGTCCTTAAGGTGGGCATTACATTGGGTTTGAACCTGCTGGTCAACTGGAGGCCTGTCTGTACCTGTGTGGGTTTCCCCTTGGGGGTTAAGTTTCCTCTAACAGTCCAAAGACTGGTTAAAGATTAGGCTAAGTGGCTACTCTAAATTGTCCATTGGTGTGAATGTGAGTGTGAGGCTGTCTGACTCTCTGTGTTAGCCTCATGACAGAATGGTGACCTGTCCAGGGTGTACCCTGCCTCGCCCAACCCGTCCACATTGTCTCCACAAAAGTGGGAATAAAGATGTAAAAGAAGCAGAAGTGGTCAGGTACAGTTATGAATCTTTTTCAAGGATAGATATTAAGAGTAAAAAGTCCCCCACACACTTCTGTGCCAATCTTTTCTATAATGATGACGCCAGTGGTAACCTGTTGGAAGAATAAGAGGAACTTTGAATGTTGGTTGAGTTTCCTGTGTCACTCAGCATCTGCCCCCTGTAAGCCTTGCCATACCAGCATGTGTGCCACAACCTATTTCTAGACCCATTTATCACCCTTGTCTGGTCACAAGCTCACAGTCTCTTTTCCCTGCACCCTCTCGGTCCCTTCTCCTTCTTGTCTCACTGTCAGACTCTCTGAATACCCAGAAAGATCTACTTCCTCTTTATTTTACAAAGGATATCTGCACATCGTTTCAGCATGGCTGACCGCACAGTTCCCCATGCATACCCTATGAGTGTTAATTATGAGATGTGCACTCCTGCTAGGATATATGACCAGAACTTTGCAGAAGGTAAGTCAATGGAAAACCAGCTTGTATACAAACATAACAACATGTAAATTTGGGAATGCATTTGGCTGAGGTTTTATTGTGTGTACAGTATATGCAATTAATTCTTGCACAGAAAGATGGCCACAGAATATCATGACTTGTTCTTTCATATTCCAGGGTATATGTGATGACATCCGTTAAAGTTTTTTAAACCAAGTGTTTTAAAAGCTAATTTTCAGAAGCTACCTTTCAGAAGCCAACACAAATCAAAGAATAAAATAAAATGAGACAATTGTATATACAGTATAAAGGTTCATGCTTCTACCACAATAGAATGCCACTTGTAAACACAAGTTGTTGCCAATGGATCTGCAGCACATGGGCCAAATTGAATGATGAATGCCTGAGCTGCCATCCACCATGACAGCATATTATACTCAAGTGAAATATAAGGTCTAGGCTATGACCTATATTTAAAGTTCTGCATGTAACCACACAAAAATAACTTGTCATCTAGTGCAGGCTGGTATATCCATGACTGAACAAATCACAGTAAATGAATACTTAGATTAAGCCTGTAATATAAAACCAAAATAGATATGGTGCCAATGGAGCCCAGTGCTTGATCTGAGGCTGACAACACTAATTGTAAATAGATCTGACATGGGTGCTTCCAGTGATGTAAGAGAGGCAGGATTTTCTATTTGAATCATGTTGTCAGGCAACCAATATGAAAGAGGTTCATAGATTTAAGAACCACTTTACGTGTTTATTAAATTTGTAGATATTGTATAATTAGTTAATGACACCTTGGCAATACATTATTGCAAACACCATAGAACTGAAAGGCTTGCCTTGGCATCCAGCAATAAATGCATGGCATAGTGTTCACTTGATAGTACAATCTTTAGCTCACTGTTCGCGAAATCAGCTTGAGGCTAAAGTATTTCTTCACTTGGCAAATCTTCTTGTTTTTGAAGACAAATTTTTCACTCCCAACCTCATACGCGCACTCGTGAAGCATGTGCGGAATGTGTTACCCAGAGTCAAAGCTAAAAGCTAGCAACCGTTTGAATTCTGTGTGACAGACGAGGTTAAAGATGATGAAATGACATTAAAATTTAAATGACACACCATTTATTGAATTGCAGAATTAAAAAGGAGATTTAACGTTGTCTTTTGGCATTAAGACAAATTATTACTAATAAACATGCACTATAGCATAAAGATTAAATGACTACACAAGGGATCTCTATATAGTGACATTAAGCATGATTTTTATCCATAATGTAATCTCTTGCAGTTTAATTTTACTATTTTGCCCATTTCTATATCTGCACAGCGCTAAGTCCTCAGGACCTGATGGCTCCAGTGCTGTTCCACGGATACTACATCCGTCCCCGTATCAACAAACAACTGGAAAGGGGCTTCTCACAGGTGGACAGTGAGGACGACTGGTATCGTGTTCTATTAGACGTCTGTCAGTTCACACCGGACGAGCTTAGTGTGCGAACTGTTGACAACCTACTGGAGGTGACTGGACGCCATAAGCAGAGGATGGACCAACACGGCTTTGTTTCCCGAGAGTTCACACGCACTTACATCCTTCCTATTGGTGTGGACCCACTGCTGCTGCAAGTATCTATATCTCATGATGGGATTATGTGCATTCAGGCCCCAAGGAAGGTCCAGGATCTAGAGCCTAAAATCAGTGAGCTTAAGATCAAAGTGGACAAGAAGGGAGGGAAGAGTTGCTAAAGTGGACTGCAAGTTCAAACCTTTTTTTACAGGGTAAAAGCAAAGCAAGGTTTATACTTGATTTTTGAGGTTTCACATCAATTGAGGCACAGGTTACTGATAAAATGTTGGTGACTCTCAGTAAGTTCTTAGAGTTAGTTTCTGATATTAGCAACGCATTTAGACTTTTTAGATAAGGACTGAGATCAGTAATTCTCCAATGGTGCAGCAGCTGTTCATTTTTGGCCATGCCTTTTGTCTGACAATTTAGATTTCACCAAAGTGCCTCATTTATCATACAAATGAATTTATTCATTAAAACAAACAAAAAAAGTTTGTACAAGAGCTCCTGACTTTGTACGTTTATGATTTTTTTTTAGGTATAATTAAGATTCAGTTTGGATTGGATAAATAAACCAATGGGTTCAATCATGCCAGGGAAAAGGGATATAAATACTATATGCAGTACTGTACATGTACATTTCTATTATATCGCATCTGTAGCTCAATACATTGGATTTGAAACGAAAATATTTGCTTTGGGTTTAATTCAAGGATATTTTAACCTATATTTATAATCACAGACATTTTATACAAAGTCCCCTATTTCATTGAAATGTAAATGCAAGAATTTTTCACACCCACCACGTAAAAAGTTCACACATTTTTTTTTTATTAAACCTGTCTGAAAAGTTCTTCTTGAGTTTGGCATTTTCACTTGCTGTACTGTAGTGCTTTGATTGGCAGAATGTATGAAACTGTGTTTTTTTTTATACATTTCACAAAAATCCTATATAACAAAAACATTTACATAAGGTCTTTAAAAGAAGTGTCTTTCCTTTTATATTTAAGGTGTCTGTGAATCTACAGAAACTCTATAGAAATGCTGTTATCCAGGTTTTACCTGTATGCAAACAAGTTGCTTTGAAATCTTCTCAATACATTCAAAACAGGAAAAAAGGCAAAATCAAATGTCATGGGAACTTTGAGTTAAACTGGTTCCTGTGGTCAGAAACTTGAACTTTTGGGCTACAAATACCACATGTGGTTCAGACTTGTAACAAAAGAAGTGAAGGTAAATGTCATATTCACAGCTCCAATTCCATTACTGTAATGCCATGAGTGTCCATAGCATGATGACTTCCTGTCAATTTAAGAATGAAAGTAATAGTACAATAGTTGTGAGTGGGTGCCAGTGGTGCAGTGGATAGGACTGCCAACTCACAACTCCAGGTTCCTGGGTTCATTGTAATTATTTTCTGGTTAAAGTTTTGCATGTGAGTTTTCTCCTGGTTCTCCAGTTTTCCATCCACTTCCCAAAAACATGCAAACATGCAAGCAGATGTGAATGTGTTTTTCAAATTCAATCTCCATTTCTTGTTGTCTCTTATTTTATTACATTTGTGAAGAAGAAGAAGAAAAAAAAAATCTAGCCTATAGGGTTTCTAGTTAAACGTTCACTACAAATGGAAAGTCAAAGGGACAGACGTATATATTATGAATGCGCACCTGCCCAGCTTCACTTCCCTCTGAACAAGGAAATGAAGACGCTAATAAAAAGGAGTTGGTTGTTGTTGGACTCTTCAAACATGCGCAGCCATGGGAAACAGAGTAACCAATGCACTGGATAAGTAAGTAATCAAACGCTCAATACTTTTTTCACTACCTAAATATAGCTTATTCTCAAGGTCAATAATTTCTTCTTCTTCTTTAAAAGCTATTTATAGGTTATAGACTAAATAAAACCGGCTGTTCAGGCATGGCTGATGGCATATCATCTATGTAGAACTATCTATTATTAGTTAATGTCATTACCTACATTATTTCAAAAGTGTATGCTATTATTATTTTTTTTTATTATTGATTTTATTTATAACCCGTTATTCACTAATTTTAGGAGATTTGAGTGGATAGAGTGTGGATAAGGAAGTGAAAACTGAATGAGGATATTTAGTTCACTGGAGCGATCAGCAAAACAAGCCACGTGTTGCAACACTAAATTTAATTCTCATCATAAATAAAAATGTGTTTTATGCGGATATCTTCAGACATTCTCTCTAGTGAATCGGAAATAATAAGAAAAGCAGCTTACAGTGTTGACGGTGTGTTCAAAGTCCGCCCTGAACCACAACAACCAGCACAGAAAATAGCTAAAAGATAACAGTGTAATATGGGAGATGTAAACATGACAGAATATAAAAATATTAGTGTTTGGATGAAATGTCGCGTGAGATTCAGTTTATAGAGGCATGAGAAGTAATGGAATAAGCAATGGCGAAATTATGGAGAGGAAATCAGTGCAGCATTAAAGCGAAAGTAGGAGATTTATGGTGGGAAATATTTAGGTTAAAGTTGTAATAATAACAAATAAAGTCAACATCATAAGGAATATGAATAGTATTTCCCTGTTTTTTGTACACGCACGTCACTGAAACTTAAATCCTTTGAAGCGTTAAGGCTCCTCCCACTCTGAACAATCACGTCATTCCTGCATCCCTGGAAAGTCATTTCCTGCCCCGCTGCTATAGAATATAATGTACTGTACTCTAATCAATGAATATAATGTACATAGAATAATCAATGTACTGTACATGACATGGTAGTATAATGTACAATTCAGTTTCCGTTAAAATCCTTGTACACCAGGTTCACTAGAGTGAAAAAAGCACATTGTACTTTTTTCTAAAAGTGTTAATTTTTTTTAGCCCTTTTCTAGGTTCATATCATTTTACATGTTCATTCCTTTCCCTGATTAGAAGGATATTACAGAGAGGTGTTAATCATTCTTGAATTTAAGTTCAAAAGAGTTTAAACTCAAAATGAATTAAGAAAAGATTTAACAAGACAGCCATGCAGAAAATAATATGTCATTTTTCCAGTGACAGCATGTCCAGAAGTTGTATCATTCCTCTTGTGTCTCTGATATGGAAACACGCTTTACCTTTAATGGCACTCCAAGAGTGATGACAAGTGTATATTCAAGTTTCTTGGTATCAGGATAATGTTTGTAGGAAACTGTCATGTCAGCTGTTTCATAATGCAAAGGAAACAGTAATGGGGAGAGTTTTTAAATGTGTCACTGCACATCTCCAGCTGACTCGTTTCTCTGTATCTCAGGCAGCGATGCCAAACCGCAATAAAATTACTGTCCTCTTCAGAAATAAGTAATTAAAGTCTATAATAGAGCACAGATGAATCTATGATTTGGGCGTTGTCAATAAAGAAAAAAAGAAAAAGAAAAAGCCTGAAAAGAAAAAAAGGAATTAGTAACATTTGATGGGCATTTGTCATATTAACCAAAATAGTGAAGAGAACATCTACATGCCGGTGAACTATTTTTAATATATGATCGCAACTTCAAATGTAAATGTGAGTATAACTGGCCTTCCTCTTTCCTATAGTTCATAGCAACAAGCAATCACAGACGTGTTAGTTCATGGAATCCGCATGAGCAACAGTACAAAAATATGTGTTGGACGTCTGCATGCGTTCTCAGAATCCCAAACTGGTAGCTGTCGAGCAATAAGTAAGAACTAACTTGTGAGTGGAAATTAGCAATGAAAATAAATTATGAGAATATGGGGTTGGAAAAAACCTCAACTATGATCTCAGTTTGTTAAGAGGACTCTGACTGGGTGGTGAATAAGTTTTAGTATTTTTAGCATTTAGTATGCACAAAATATCCTAAAGCAATATGTTTGATTTACTCAACAAAACAATTGTTTAAAAGTGTTCTGCCTAGATTTTCATGCTGCAAACTGGGTCCAAGAAAGTCAGTGTGATTGATATTTTATTCAGATTCCATGTTTCCATGTTTTATTTTATCTATCTTAGGTGGGGTTTAAATCCAAGGAAGCTGAGTCTTAAGCAGTCAAAAAGGAAAGGTAAGAAAACATTATCAATATATCTTTATAGTGAATACACTCAGATACAATGTCATTCAAAAGGTAGCATTTTAAAACAAGACAATTTGTAAGAATTGAAGAAAAATTGTAAGAAAAAAAAGAACGAATGTTGTATTTGAATACTAAGTAATTCAGAAAAAAGGAAATATCTTTAGGCTGCTAGCTACCTAATCATCAGCTTAAACACCTACTTAAGATTGGAAGAAGACACAGGAATGCTAAACAACTATGACATCGAGCTACTTTATTTGATGAAGAAAATAGCTGATGTTTTAGTCATAACACAGAGCTCAATCCTATTGTTAATCCATTTCCAATCCCAACACACCCAAACCAATTATAGGCTGATTGCCAGGTTCAGGTGTGTAGGGAGTTGGAGTTGGAATGTAACAAAAATATGGTTAGGACTCTCAGGACTGGATTGTATCCCTGTGAATTAACTTGAATGTCTGGTACAGTGGCTGTATCTTAAATGCACCATATTCCTACACTTTGTACTTCTTGTAGCCTACTTGGATTCTCGTAGGATGTTAACCTCAGCCTGACATAGCCCACAGAGTGTCTAATACTTATTGGCCTCAAGTTTCAGGATCTTCTGTCTATGTACGCATACATGCAGTGTTTTCTATAGGAAAAACAAATATGTGAGTTTTTGTGGAGGAAGACAATGTTACTGGATTAAAAGTTCAAAGTATTCCGTCTTTAAATATTTCTTAAGAATTTTTATAATGTGAAACTCTTGCAAGTTTGGAAATGGGATACAGGAAAATGTCCGTAATTGGTTGGTCACAGTGTCATTCCAATGAACTCTTATTAAAGTACGAGATTATTTGCCGTGTTTTTTGAGTTCCATGAGATGTGATTGGGTTGCAACAACACAAATTAATATATACCAACCACAGATATAATATAAAAACCCAAAGTGACCTGTTTGAACTTACTTTATGTTATAATATACAGATTAGGTTTAACTTCATTATTGACATCTGTGGTGTAGCAGTGTTCTTGCTTGTTCCATTGGCCATTTAGTAAAATTTAAATCATAGAACCTTCTGATGTTCCCTCCACTTCCACTACCGTATTGTGTGGAAATCTCTAATTGTCCAAGATTTGGCAGTTTTAATATGTCATCCAGATAAGAGTACACAACAGCTCATTCATTTTCTCTGTGTGAGCACTCTACTTACATTAAAAGTAGACAGAGTACACCATTTTAGTTGCAGCAAATATTCCCCCAACAGTTGAACCAGCTTATTGGCTAAATAACAGGCCAGTATGGGTGTCTTAGAGCGGGCAAATCACCAAAATGTGGTTCTCCAGCAACAGGATTGGAAACTGTGGTACATTTAGTTTCAGTGGAGACTCAGTGGTTACTCCCTAAAATGCTAAGGTATATAAAAAATTTCACTGTACTGTAACTGATGCATTAACTGTGTTGATATCTCAAAGTAACTTTAATATTTTTGTCTTTTTGTCAGCTCCACCTGCAGCTTCACTTCATCAGGTATATAATTGTTAAAAATACAGTACTGACTCAATTGGGACATTTACTTAAACCACTTTTTCTCTAGTACCATATTGTTTTTGCCTTCTTTCTTGTCTGAATTGCAGTTGCGTCTTCTTTATGTTTGGTGAGATCTATGAGCACACTATGGCCTGATTGAAACCGAATCCATTGCCAAACTTCTCAGAATAATTGTAATGGGTGATTTCACTTACTTTAAATGACTCGGAGTTAATAAAGAGCAATCTTGATATCTTGACACACCTTCTAGATTGTTTAGTATTGATTATTAAAAATTTCCACCCCTCAGTCATACAGGTCTTCGATAATGAGTGCATACCACATTCTACCTGCTTACTGCTCATAGTTAGAAATCAAATGTATCTAAATTTCACTCTATTTAATTAAACAGGCAGTTGGAAAGAGTTAGTGCTGACCAGAAATCAGATTTCACGGAGTTGTTTATTAACATGTGACTATTTTTCACTCACTTTGTACCGTCTCTCATCTCTTCTGGATCAGACTGTAGATCCCCACATATATGACAGTGTGACAGCAGAGCCCCAGTATGCCAAAGTGAGTAAGAGGAAGACGAGGGATTCCGATAACTTGCACTATGCAGAAATTCACGTGCTACAGTCTGAAAGCACAAGCAAGCCGAGGACTGCGCCACCCATAAACTCAAGCACGGAATATGCAACCATAGACTTTCTGAGAAGTGCGAAAACAGAAGAGTCTGCCGAACCTGCAGATATATTTATTCCACCTGGTGAGCTTCAGAGGCTGATGGTTAAGTCTCAATGGAAGAGGAGCGCTTCCTCACATCGTTCTGTCATGGTTTGAATAAATGATTATTTAAAAATAATTTGCATATAATTTTTTTTCCTTTTTATAAATCGGGATGATTTTTTTTTAAAAGAGAGATCAAATATACACCATATTTGTTACACGTTAATCATAATTAATTATTTCTAGACCCGGCAGTGCACACTGGATATCTCAAATGTTGGACGAAAATGCGAAAGAACAATGAAGCATGCTGTTAGTGATTGTGGTCAGTCGATTTCACTGTGACAGTAGTGGTTGTCTACTGATCCTTTCGATCATACTATGCTTCCGTTGAATAATCTATTCAGGAAAAAACAAACATCTAATCTGCGTTCCTATCTTCTTCATATCTGGATTTGCTCTTTGAAATGGGATACACCCATTTCATGGTACACCCATAGTATAAATGGACTAGCAGAGCTAAGCCTCCCTGTTTTTCAAAGATAAAAAGATGTCAATAGGGTTTAGATTTTGGCATCCGCATGAGATTATTTCCTGTTTACAAATGTTTAAAGCAAATTATTTTGGACTTTTGTGGAGCCAAGTGCCCCAGCCCCACTCATGGTTGTTAGATAAATACACAGAATGATGTGGAGATGCAAGGATTGGTCTGATTTCTTTCCAGCCTAGACTGTAGATCCAAGCACCCCATCAGTCACAGCCAAGTTGGGTGATTACACACCCTCTAGGTTTGATCTCCATTTGGGCTGATAGTATTGATTAAGTAGGCACATATGAAATGCCGTCACAGGTGTATTGAACACGAACAAAGTGAATTACGTGCTCCATCACGCCAAAAATGCATTTGGAGGAGAAACTCAAAGTAGATAGGCTAAGCACATGTACAATCAGAGTACAAATTACACAATAATAATAATAATAATAATCTTCATCATCATCTCATATATTGTCTTAAATAAATATAGAATATAAAAACAAAATGAAGATTTTAAGACTTGGCATTAAAGATTATTGACTGAACACCATCTTACTGTTTTCAAAAACCACAACGGTTATATTGCTTCTAGATATTATAAACTTATGAATTTGTGAAGGTACTATGTGATAATAGAAAAAATCTGCTCTTTTGAAATCACTGTGAAGTTTTAATTGTCTTCAAGTTTTCAATGTCAGAAGGAACATATGTACAAAACATGTATGTTTAGGTTCCTAAGAAAAAAAAAAAAAGAAGAAATGTATGATCCTTTTTAATATTTGTCCTTTTTGTTTTTGGTACTGCTTGTTGCAAGGACTTTGTGGTTGTTGTAAATGTTTATAATAAAAAGAAACAGAAACCCTACCCATGGCGTTTTCCATGCTTTCACACACCCAGTGTAACTCAAGTTACAAATGAAAATATATAAACATATAAGAAAAATATTAATATTAATGAATTAAAGAAAATATTCTTTAAATTTGACTACAGCGCCGTTTCCTGGTGAACAGAGGTACTGCTTTTTTTTTTTTTTTTTTTTTTTTTAAAGGACAGACGAATCATGAAATTAACAGTACAAAATAATAAACGAAAGTGAGTGTGAGGTTTTGTGTGGGGAATTGAATATGAAATTTATTTATCAGGTCACATTTGATGTCCAGGCTTCTGCAACTTGAAACTGGGAGTCAATTTGGTATCATTTTATTTAGTGAATTCTTCACAGACTGACTCAACGATAAATATATCCTTCCTATAATAACAAGGACGAAACAAAACCTTATTAAATATAAACATAACCGGGGTTTTTTTATATATATATATATATATAGTGCTTGCACGGCTGTGAATTGATGGCGGTTGTTTACCTCAGCGTGGCGCCTCCATATTTGGTTTAGTCTGTTTCAGTCTTTCAGAAAAAAAAGACTAGCCCTTACTTATTATCTAGGCTAGGTTACTTGAAAATTAGCTTATAAGCTAATAGGTTCATCGTGTGAACTTTCTGAATTCTGAAATTTACTCGACTTGAAGCTTAAAATCATGCCGACGAACGGTGTATCTTCAAGACTGATGCAGTTTATAGACCCAGAAAACCGCTATCGAGTTGGAATACAGGTACAAACAAACAAACAAACAAAGCTAGTTGCTAGTCAATTGCTAATTGCTATGTTTGCATAATGCCAGTCTATAGTAATTGTTTGGCTCAGGCTTTTTTTTATTTAATTTTTTTACTTAGCTAACTATTAGAAGCACCTTTGAACTGGTTGTCGTGTGTAAATGAACTTTTTCTGTCATTTTTAAAGGAAGGTTTAGAACTAAAATTAAATCCAAAATGGTTGAAAAATGTTAAAGTTTTGTTAAGAGTTGTTAAAAAAAAAAAAAAAAAAAGGTAATGGTAGTCTGTGCCACCCAAATATACCCTCCAAAATCAGCCATCGCAAAAAGGAAAAGGATTATTATTATTATAATTAGACAATGTTTACAATTTCATTTAATAATACCAATGAATAAACATTGTGCACACTTATCACGTGGTGTGAAATGAACTGGCCAACCTTACAAAACCTATTAGCTAACATTTTGCATGTTCTTGCATCATAGACACCTTTCCAGCGTCTTGCTCCTCAAATGCAAGACGTTTTAGGAGATGGAGGAATTCTCAAAGAAGTGGTGCATGAGGGAGAAGGCCCACTTGTACCAAGAGACGCTTCAGTCAGCGGTAAGCATCAGACCCAACGCCATTGCCATACTGCTCTCTTTAACACCAGCATTGTTATTGGTCAACGTAAGATCTGTCACATCTGTTGTATTGGAATTAATAAGTATATCACTGTCCGCATTAACGTGCGTCATGTTCATCTCGTCAACAGTCCACTATTCTGGATTCCTGGAGTACTCGGATCAGCCTTTTGAGTCGACAAGGAGCTGCAAATTTCCCAAAACGATGAAGCTTGGAAACGGTGAATTTCTACAGGAATGCTAAAAATCAAATCCCAGTCTCACTACCTTGATTGCTGTTCTGTTAACTGTCAATGTATTATTTTCCCATAAAAGCACATCCCAAAGTGTTTTGTTCCTTAGACCACCGCACGTTACCAACAATAGAAAGTTTTTATTTATTAAAGAAAATTTGTAATGACTTTGAATATAGCTGCGAAACATGTTAGTTCCTGTTTACTTGCATTATAGCAGCTATAAATAGTCTTTCCCTTACCAGACTCCTCTTCCCTTGTTTGTGTCCTCACAGAAAACATCACCATATCAACAAACATGTGCATGTTTAATCCATGTTTGTTGAGTGTCTACTACATAGGACCGTGTGATTTAACTGTTACTATAGATATGATAATGAATTATAGGGAGTGTACTAATATAACCCAGTGATGTGCCTTGTAGCTGGAACTACTGTCAGAGCTGCTGTTATAGAAAATTAATCAACATCACTCAATCCTGTCACTGATTATTTTCCTAATCACTGCATGCATAGTCATGGTTTGTTTCGTCAACCAGACATGACCATGTGGGGCCTGGAACTCGGCCTACGGACCATGAAGAGAGGAGAGTTCTCTCGTTTTCTCATGCAGCCCAGCTACGCCTATGGAGAGATGGGCTGCCCTCCTCACATCCCACCAAGTGCCATGGTGCTGTACGAGGTGCAGGTCGTCGACTATTTTGACTCCGCCCAAGTGGACGAGTTCTTTGCACTTTCTCCAGTGAGTTTTGCACCTTTTATGTTGTGAAATCCCGACAAGGTTTCTAAAAGCTACGTTTTTTAAAAAGGAACATGCCAGAACAAAGTATGTTTAGCTTCATTGGATAAACTCCTGACCGCCGAGAGCGATCCTCTCAAAGGTGCGTTCAGTGATTTTAAAGTCAAAACACTCTGTTATATTTGGGAAATTTCCCATCACATTCTTTTACCTGTCAAACAATATTAACTCGAAGGAAAAATTCCAGTCTCTGTAAAACAAAAGAACAAAGACCACCAACATTCAACCATTCAGGACGAAGATGAGTCTCTACTTGTCTGTGAATCACAGCTTCCATCATGCACTAGCATTATACAAATATGTTTGTTGCATTATATTGTCCACCAAAATCACTTACAACTCCTTTATTATGTCTTTAAACAAACAAACAAAAAAATCTAGCACTTTCCTAAACCAAAAAATGCTTGCAATGCCATTACGATGTTTTAGATCAGTTGTTCATCTTTACAAATTATGTTGTGTTGTACCAAAAATGTGCCCATTTGATGTAATACTGGGTAAAAGTGCTGTAAAACTCCAAATCTGTTTCACAGGAAGAGCAGAATTTGGCTCCTCTGTCTACATTGCTGAATGTAGTCAACACGGAGCGAAGCTTCGGAAACCGCTGTTTCAACCAGAGCCGCTATGAAGACGCCAAACACAGATACAAGCAGGTGGGCTCAGGATTTCAGGGTTTGTTTTACAGTAAGTAATTGTAGAACTTGGCGTGTGCGTGTATGTCTGTGTGTCTAGGAGGACTCAGGAAGGAGGCAGGCAATTTTTCCTTCGGGCTCCATTTATTTTCTGCACACTTTTCATGCACTCAAAACAAGACCAAAAGAAAATGCCATCTCCATCAATGCCTTCAAGTTGAAGCTAAAGACCAAAACCAGGTCAGTATTCAGAGCTGACCATCTGCTTCTCGTCTTTGTCACCGTAGGCCATGACGTTGCTTAGGAACCGCGAGCCAGTGGATGAAGAGGAGAGGAGATGTGTGGCGGAGGCGAAACTGCCCTTCCTGCTCAATCTCTCCCTCACCTACCTCCGCTTGGAGAGACCTCCGAGAGCCCTGCAGTTTGGCCAGAGGGCGCTGGAAATCAGCCCTGGTAACACCAAGGCGCTGTTCCGCTGTGGTCAGGTCAGCCACTCGCCCACATCCCTTCCCATTCAAATTATTACTTGATGAGTCAGGTTAACGGGTTAGCTGGCTTGTTTCTTGACGTACACATTAGAGCCAGTAGGAAACGGCTGAGACGTCATATACGTACAGTATAAATTACAAGTTTGGGCACGCTTAAACACACACATTAACATGTGTATATATACACATATTTATATATAATATTACACGCTTGTGTATATATTTCCCCTTTTTGTCTGGAAAGTATTTTGATAAAGCAGCACAAAACCTTATGAAGTCATGCAGTTGTGATGCATCTCACAAAGAGGTTAGCATTTTGTATGTTTTTTTGCACTTGAGAGGTTTCTGAATTTCATTTTTGCAACTGCTTTCTTCCTAACAAACAAAAAAAGCACAGCATGATAAATAGTTATAATTAATAATAATGAATAATTTTAATCGAATCTCACCGAGCCTCACTGGCAAAACACGCAAGCCTAAATGGTTAATAAGCCATTTTTACACACTGCTGTGTGTAACGTGTAATACTGCACTCTGTCATTTCTACAAACTTTTCTAGTGCTAGCACTTCATAAGTTGTTTACATTGCCAAGGAGACACTGCTGTCAGTCATTATGTGATGTGATGCGCCCACACGGTTCGGACCAGGCAGAATATAGCACATTTGTTTTTGATTTTAGTTATAATTAAGTCAGTTATGGATATGATTCTTGAACCTGTTATTGGTAAATGCTTATTTAATAACCTCCTATGTGTTGTTTTTTTATACAGGTAAATAGTGAAGGGGCTTTACTTCTCCTCTGTCTTCCCTAGGCATGCTTGGAGATCAATGACTATGAGAAGGCACAAGATTACCTCACTATGGCTCAGGCCAAGAAGCCGTTTGACATCGACATCAACAACTTGCTAAGAAAGCTGGCAACGTGAGTTGAATTATGCCACACGTTGTGGCTGTTTAGCTTGATCAGTGTTGAGAGAAAGTCATAACCTTGTTGCATACTTGCAGTTGTTACAAGGAAGACCTGGACAAGGAAAAACAAATGTGCTCCAAAATGTTTTCTGCTGAGAAGTGAACAGTAAGTAGGCACACATTACAAAAATAACCACAGTTTATTTAATAACCCAACACAAGGGGGCAGTGTGAGAGCAAATGTACATTAAATCCTGGTAGGTTTTTTTTTTTTTCAACAGAGTTTATATGTAAATGTCTTTTGCAATACGTTTTACTCGCACTTCTGTTTTTCAGTGTTTCCAAGCCAGTGGGATTGAAGGAATAAAATTAAGGATTTAACTTGACACCATGTAAAAGTGTAACGGGCGGTTCTCGTGTCCAACCCATTATAGATTTATGGCCAGCTGATTAATTTAGTTATTGTTGAAGTGTTCAGCAATTTGAAGTACTTATGTTTGAAAGTGTTTCTTTTATTTATTAATCGTATATATATATACAAATGATTAAGTCATTGATTTTCTGCATATTTTTGAGTTTTGCACCTTTAAGGTTGGAACGTTAGATTATGTTCTGTTTTTCATGTCAGTCTTTCAATACATTTGTTTTCTGTCTAATTTTGTAAACATGCCTCCTTTTTTTACACGCGCTTTCTCATTGTGCCTTTATTGTGGCCTTCTTTTTTCCATTCTGTTTTTCTGGCAGGTCTTGTGCCCCGTTTACTCGCTGTTTGACAGCAAGTAATCTCTGAGCGTAAAAAAATATACGGCTCTGGGCGTTCACTGGTACAGTGCATTATCACATCATAGAGCCAATTATCATCGCTGTTTTAGGGGCTATAAACCATTAGTAATTGCTTCAAGCTGAGCCACTGCTTGTTCAGTGCACTTCAGAGTTATGAATGATTCTCGAGAGAAAGGATGGCCTTGAGTAAGTTTTGAATATACAAAAACTGTACAGCCCGAAGTACTGGTTGAACATCTAATTTCAGATTTAGTCAACCTTCACCTCTCTGGGAAGGCTTTCCTCTTGATTTTGCGGTGCAGTCAATGTTATCATCCATACCTATAATCATAATTATCCCACACTGTTGGATTTCTATTGGTCAGAAGGTGTTGATGAATTTTCTATGACAGCAGCTTTAATGGGAGTATATGAAACAAGGCAATTTAGAGGCTTCGATATACACTACCGGTCAAAAGTTTGGACACCCCTACTCTTTTTCATAGGTTTTTCTTTATTTTTTTTGCTTTCTACT
>JAQQZX010000017.1:12747672-12764386 GCA_030068355.1 Notoglanidium maculatum
CATGCAGATTAGGTCAACTGGCTACTCTAAATTGCCCATAGGTGTGAATGCGAGCGTGTTTGGCTGTTTGTCTGTGTTGGTGGACTGGCGACCTATATATATGGGGAATATGTACCCCGCCTCTCGCCCGAAGTCTGCTGAGATTGGCTCCAGCTTCCCCACGACCCAGGTGGATAAAGCGCTATAGATAATGGATGGATGGATGGATATACATGTGACTGTATTCAGGACATTTACACTTGCTGTCATTTTTTTGGGTTCTGTGACAATTAAATATAGCTCAGCTAAACATAGTTATGTCAGTTAAATCTTCAAGTAATCTTAGTACAAGTGAGGGATTAGAACAGGCTAAACACATTTACTCACAGTTACACACAGAAGATGTGCTCTTAGCGAGGGGGAGGGGCAGCAACGGCTAGCGCGCAAAGTTACCTCAGGAAAGTCTCTGTTTAAGTATTTCATTAAGCTGTTTATTCAAATTCTTAGCTACGTTTTAGCAACAACACAAAATGAATGAGTTAATTTATTTGCTTAGGTGTACGGAGGTAAATATTCGGTTCAGGTAAAGTTAGCTAGCTAGGTGATATTTTAGCTACATAGAGAACAGGAAGAGGCTAGCTAAACCGCTACCCTCATGCTTGTCACAGAGCATTCTAGACACAAGCACTTTCAGATAACTACCTACATTTAATAATATTTGCAGTAAGACTGATGGCTGACATTAGTTATGCTTTTTTAAATTTGTATATTGACAATGATGGTTTTTATCATTTATAACCCTGTTTTTAAATAGTTTGTGTACGTCTTAGAAAAGGCCTCAACAACTGTTCCAAGACAAAGAACTTTTATTTTGGAGATAAACTAAAGAATTATGATTCAAGAATATTATTATTTCTTTCTTTTCCACAATAGTCAGGTCAAACTATTTCTAGAGAAACTCTTTATCCATACAAAATAAATAGATATTACTAACAGGAAAGAAAGAGGAAAAAACATTTTTTGAGCGTTTGTCTTTTATACAGGAATAACTATAAAGCATGTTTGGACACTGACAGGTATTTTTCATGTGATGGGTCGTCTACGAGTAATATACCTGTTATTTTATCAGAAGCAAAAGAAAAAAAATCACTAGCACTAACTTGACAAAAAAACTGTAACTGTTTCCAGCAGCAGAAAGATTTGCCCATGCACCTCACATATCACTCTAATTTCCCTCTGAGCCTGGACCCTGCGTTTAGCACAATAATGAGACGCCGGCTCCGTCAATCCTCCCAAGAAATTTCACTCAGGCAAATTAGCTAATAACTCACCATCCGTAATGAACTAAAACACTGTCATCTAAAATTTATGATGAATTTTTATTTGCGGGAGAGAGTTGCCTCATTTAGCACACAGGGCACAAAAACAGGGAGGTGTGAATGCATGAGTGAGAACGGGGGAAAAGAAGGGTGGGGTGGTTGGGATGGGGTAATATATTGATATGACAGTATACCGTGATTAAGAAACCAAAATTAATTCTGGATCAGTATAAATGATAGTCATAAAATGTTATTTCTAGATACAGAATATTACTTGAAAGGGTTTAAAGGAAAAGACAAATCTGTATTACTGCATTTCTGGTGTAGAAAAAAAATATATCACAGCAGTTTCCCTAAACAAACCAATAATTTAACAGTACAGTGTAATATGTAAGTAATAAAATCATTTATAGTTACATTTAATGTTACAGAATGCCTATGGTTGGTTCCACTTTCATTATAGTAGCAATTAGCAGTCTTTATTTCTTTCTTGAAAATAATAATAATAAAAAAAATCATTTCTTGAAAACTGTCCCTTGTCACGTTACAGCTTTACCTCCGACTGTTGCCAATCACTAACACTGGAGACTCCTTCCAAAAATACTAAATACATTTCTCCTCCAAGAAAGTATCACCAAATCAACAACAATGACACACTTTCTAAATATGCTTATGTGAACGTGTCCATCATACAAGTCCATGTGAACTGGCTGTTACTACCGGAGTGGCCACTATTGTCAAGGCAGCTGTTTTAGACAATAATTCATCACCTTGTGTCCAATCAGAACCAAGACTTTCACAGCAGTCCAACAAAAGACACGCTAATGTCCTGTTCAAAAATGTGAAAGATACGGTGAAATACAATAACAGTAAAAACCTGATATTGGGTAAAATGGTTATGCCACAATTTGTAATATTATCCTAGCAATAAAGTGTAGCTCACTTTGTTCTCATGTCCCGATCACTATTAACATGGTATAACCTTAACTTTAATTAAAGTAACATTCTGTAGTAATAAATCAGTAACACTTTGTAACACTAGATCACAAATAACTTATTGCAAGTATTTGATCAGTGCTTATTAATCTTGGTAACTCCAATATCATGAACCTTTGCTTCATTACATTTGCCCTCAGGCTACAAGGCTAATGTAGCTACCAAGTAACTGAAGCTTTGCCCAGCACTTGCCTCAATCCATGTTGTGGACCTCTCCATTATCTGACACTGTGATTTCTGATACTGTAAAACACACTGTTCTCCGCTAGACAAAAGGATGCCACAGAACTAAAGGTGATCTCGAAGTTTCCTCAGCACATAATTTGGCGTCTGACCACTCAGGTAGGGTTGTCAAAGTTCGCAGATGATATAATTCGAATTTAATTCATAAAGAAAAAAATAGCTATTTTCTAGAACATGATCTGATGGCTATAAATTAAAGAAGCAAACTTTAGACACTGATCTTAGCTGGTCAATTTGGAGTGAAATTAAAACGGAGACAATTCAATTTCGGTGTTTTACAGTATGTTTGGGTGTTACAGTATGATCATATGACACTAGATTCTGAAACAAGTGGACCTGAATTCAACCAAAGGCTTGAAATGTGTGTTTGATGAGCAGTACTCTAAAATGTTGTGTCTAAGTCTTAAAACACTGCATTGTTCGCCATGTTCACGAGACAGTATGAAACCTGTGGCTCTCTGGCAGCTCCACTCTAAACCAGAATCCGTTCTGTTTTATGCTGTACGGTTCCACCACCTCGTCATGCCTGCTGAAAATTAAAGGGATTAATGAAACAGCAGTCCGTGGAGGGCGAGCTGCCAGTCAGCCTCAGCTCCAGTGCAGATAAACCAGAGAGAAATGTAACACATGGGAGCTGCTATACATTTACTTTCAGCACTGATTTGGCAGATTTCGCAAAGAAGCCTGGTTCACTCACAAGTCTGGAGTTTATATGAGTAGAATAGGAAGGAAGATTTCATCAAAATATATATTGAGCCCTTTTTATGGAGTTACTAACCAGATACAAACTCCAAGGAATTGCTCAAGTTTTAAGAAGATAACTAAGTGGTACAAACCACAAAACTAGTTTCGGTATAAAAAGTTGCCCAGTACTGACTAAATCTAAGATCTAGTCTAATCTAAGAAAACACTTGGACGACACGCTGTTATAGGAAAATAATCAGTGACAGAGTGATGAGATGAAGTCCATGAGTGGATGATTTTCCATTCTTATTGCTCTTACACCACAATGATTATGTTTGTTTTTTTGTTTATTAAAGAGTGATGTATGCTTATCCATTTAATGCTGTGGAATGTCTGTGAAACAAGTTATCACTTGTTATAGCAACCAGGTACAGCCATTCCCACATGTTCTCTTTTATAAGTTTCAAATAACAATGTCCTCTCTCCTGGTGGCTCCACGGTGGACAAATTAAAAGGAGAGCTTTACCTTTGACTGTTACAAAGCACACTAAAACTGGAGACTCATTCCATGAATCATTTCATTACAGTTCAATGTATGGTGAAGAAAATTATGGATTCTGATTTGCCACCAAACTTTCATCAGAGCTGTTTTTATAGAAAAAAAAAGGAAATCAACACCTTCTAACCAATCAGAATTATACAGTGATGTGGTATTATAAAAATTATAATAGTATAATAAAATACAATAAAAGCTTGGATGTAGAAACATTACGCTAGAAAGTAAAATGAAGAACTGTAAAAAAAAGAGCAAATTAAGAGAGCCTTAAAACTGTAAACATACTTGTATTATATATATGAACATCTCTTAAAACCCTATCATCTCCCACTTATTCCTTTTCTTAGCTGGTAATTCCAGAACTTTGAGTTTATCTGTCTTGATGGACCGGTGGATGAATCTGGCTTATTTGTTTTTATTAATAGCAACACCTCAGATGTCTAGCTTAATAAATAGCTTTAATAAAAAGTTCTGGAAAAAAAAGAAAAAAAGATCCATTTTGTGCAAATCTTGACAAATCTGAGGAGGATCTGTCGTCGCCGCTTCGTGCTGCAAATCATTCTGCCTTGTAAAAATCACAGAATGGGTCATTACATTAAACCGTCTCATCTAATGTCCCATTCTCCCCGAGCTGGCTCGAGGCTAAAAAGAGAGTAAGACGGAGAGGTCTAATGGTCTATAGCATTAGCGGGTTAATCGTCCTGTCCCGCTTGCCCGTTTTACTTTAATTGTGAACCGTCCTGTACTGTAACACCCCCAAGTCAGCAGAGAAGCCATGATACGAAGCAAGTTGTTGCTCAGATTTAGGTTTTTGCTCATTGATGGTCTGGGATTATCCTTGACTAAGCTTTAAACATCCTAAACAGAAGGTGAAAAATGAAAAAGATGCCCAGGATAGACGTCTTTCACATATAGTAGAGGAACGCTGACCTACAGTGCCACCTGCTGGAACAGTAGGAGTACTCCAGATAAAAGGGCAGAAAGCGGCATTGTTGATTCATTTGCTTGTTCTGATATATTATCATTTCTATAGTTAGAACGTACACAGGGACTCGTATGCCAGGGGCTCCAAGATAGCCGTCAGCGAGAGCTGTCAGAGAAGAAAGATTTGAACAAAACAGCACCAGTTTGTTTTCAAATAATTCTTTACGTTTAATTTCGTCCAGAACAATTCTTGACATTTTTCTCCTCCTTCACATGAGGGGTTTTAGATCTTACATCATGTACTGCATTTCGTTATGGTTAGCAAAGCCTTGACATTTCCTGCTCCGCTCGTTCTGTGGAGTAGGAGGCAGTCCAACTGGCAGTCGGGAAGTCCTCCCCAAGCTCGGCTTTCTGATCGATGAGTTCTCTAGGGTCAATTAGCTGATGGCTAATTGATGAACTAATCCAGTCATTAAGTGCCACAGGGAGGCAGTGCATGTAAATAAAGTCGTCATCATAGTTATCCTCACTGGCCCGTTCTACATGATGAGAGAAGAGAATGCAGGAGGATGCCTGTAAAGAGAAAGAGTTAAAAAAAAATAATAATTTCTGTGACACTTATGATCATGATGGTTGTGTCCCAAATCCCAAATCCCAGAGCATAATTGTGTACCTGTGGCTACAGAGACATTGAGCGAGTCCACGGCAGGGTGAAGCTCTCTTCTGTGAGGAACAGTGAGGAAGACATCGCACAGTTCACGAAGCTCAGCAGACAACCCGAAACCCTCTCCACCTACAAAATCAGCCACACATGAGCCATTTCCTAGTGTGCTTATACCGTAGATACAGTACTACTGCTAATTAGGTCAGACTGAAAATCAGGAGGCTTGTTATTAGAGGTAGACACGTCACATATTTAATACGATACCAATATCAGAGCTCGGAACATCAACAAACTCCCAAACCTCATCTAAACATTCCAAGGTTATGCCAACATTAAGTCAAAAATTGTGATTTGGCACAAGTGCTTTATATTCAATTCAAAGTCAGCATTACATCAGTCAACATCAAGTCATGGCAGAAAATAACTGCATTATTCATTCAATCATCTTAGTAAGCGCTTTATATTATTAAGGGTCATTGTGGATCCAGAGCTTAAGCTGGGAACACGGCATGTGAGGCAGGAATACACCTTGGAAGGAATATCAGTTCATCAACAATTCACCTACCAGTATAGCTTTGGGAGGATGGAGGAAACTAGAAAACCCTGAGGAAACCCAAGTAAAACCCTGCATGGACAGTAACTTGAGCTCAAGATCGAATTTGGGGAACTTGTCCCGTGAGACGGCAACATTCTCCGCTGCGCAAAAAAAACAAATCGTGCCTCCATCTCATACATGGATTCCATTGGAAAATGTGTCAAATCCAATCCAGGCCAGTATTGAATTGGTGAACCCTTCCATGAAGGAGAACAGCTATGACAGAGAGCTGGATACACACTACTCAGTTCCACACAAATCTAATAAGACACATACCCATCAGCAGCAGTGTAGGTCTGGACATCTTGAAGTCCGAACATGGAATAATGGAAACTCCAGAACTCGTCTCTTCAGAGCCGATGGTGCCGATTGCTTGCCATCCTTGTTTGAGTTTCATCTGCAAAGCACAGAATGCATACCGAGGCATGACTGGTTAAAGTTAAGGTCTAGTGCCTTGTTGTACTCCATAATAAGTGTAAATGTAATGTCTGATTCATGCCTGCCCTCTAGGGGCAAGAAAAGAAAGTTCAGACAAGTTCATGTGTTTAAAAGGTAAAAGGAAAGGAGAAACACCTTTATTATGTCAGTCAAGTTCTCATAACCATACACATCTATGAGTTCCATCACTCCTGAGCTGGCTTTGCTCACCACTGGAGTTAACGGACAGCTGACAGAGACAGAATATCACCATTATTATCTTGTTAATGTTGGTACAAAGCAGAAGAACAAACTAAAATTGTTACCTGTTGCGAACGCTACTAGCTACTCTGTCCACTCCAAGAAAATACGCGGAGCGAAGTATGGAGCCGAGGTTCATCGGATCCTGCACTCCATCCAGGACGAGCCACAGTGGACAGGGGTTTCCGCTGCGCCAATTTTCCTGCTGACTGCTGGATTTCTCCTTGGTGAGGAAACTTAATGGACTGGCTTGAAGGCACAATCCCTGGTGGACCGCACCACTGTTCATCTTCTCCATCTCCCTCTTAGTGATGTGCTTAATGGGAACACCTCGCCTGACTGCCTCCTCACAAACCGTCTCCACGGATTCCCGCTGACGTCCTTCGCTGCGCTTCACGAAAAGCTGAGTGAGCTTCCGTTTGCCCTGAGTCAAGGCTAGTAAACAAGGGGCCACGCCGAAGACAAACTCATCTTGATTCTCTTTCTGGAGACGGATGATAGAGACCCTGTCCTTGGCTCTCTTGAAGGGCTTCTGAGCTTCTGGTTCTGGCTTTCTGAGGTCCTCCAAGCTCAGTTTCTGAAGTTCGGAGGAGACTCTGCGCTCAGGTCCAGACCCCTTGTCAGGACCTGATGGCTTAGGTACGATTCTGGAAAGATGACCTGAAGACTTGAAAGGGTTGCGTCTTACCCATTGAGAAACTTTAAAACCAGTGTCTTTGGGGCAGAACAAATTTTTGGAGTTGTGATAGAGCACACGTTGGGTGCAGTCGGACAAAGGGAACGTTAAAATCTCCAAATTTGTATTATATTTAATAACATGTGAGAATCTACAAGCAGTTCTCCACATTTTTAGTGGAAACAACATACTGTGAATCAGCAGTACTCCAAGATACAACACTTTTCCCCCCTTTAACTGGTCAATTTAGCAGATTATCCAAAAGCAGGACAAAAGACTCGAGTCAAGAAATTCTGCACAAACACTGACACATTTACACAAATCACACTGTTTTACAAAAACACCAGTGTTACAGCTACACAAGCTTAAATGTCATACTAAACAAACTCCAGTGTGGCTCTCCATCATTTATCCTCCAGTGCCGTTCAATTAATAATGTCAGATAATCAGCTTACAGTCGAAATCATAGCATACACTTTAAAAAAAAAAAAATACATAAAGCTTAAGATTGCACACTTCCCTCGCAAGTAACTCGCTTCTCATTCAGCTACAATAAGCATGTGCGCTCTGGTTTCGGAAAGCTTCCGGGGTACACTTCCTAGATCAGTTTTAATCACTGCCTCTAAACCAAACTTATTGCGCCGACCTAATTCAGTGCTGATCCAGGGTCAGCCTCATGGTAACACAAACAGTGCGCCTGGAGCCATTGTCGCGCATGCGCACCACACACTTCCGGTTACAAAGTGAATGAATCCCGTTAAACACTCACTGATTCTGAGTCGAAATTTAACAGAGCCGATTCCATGAGTCGAGTCTATACGAATGACGTTCTCGATTCTCTGGATAATTTGATTTATAGTATTACTAACCTTAAATATTTTCATTTGAATATTTATGACAAATTGTCATTTGAGTTAGGAGCGTATGTTAGCTAAAAACCTTATTTTATTAAGCGAGTTTTCCGTTAAGTAAATACATTTTCCAGGGTGAGCACTGTCTGAGAGCTGGTGTTTTCTGGTGTAGATGGAGTCATCAGCCGACCTACAACAACACCATCTCCTAATTTCTGACTTCAAATCGTTTAAAATGAACCAATGTCAGCGTGTGGAGTCATCATAAAGCTTTGGAGTCGACTCTTAAATACTTGTGATCGGAGAGTCGACTCTTATTTGAGATTGAATCCCACCCTTGTTTCCATGCAACGAGACGCTTTTAAGTTTTATGAAAATGAAGGTAGGTAGCTAATAATTATCGCTTGAACACACACACACACACCAAAAAAAAAACCTTTTGTGAATAACGTTTTAATTCGTGAAATATACCTGGCATTGTGAGGTTTTCAAGTGCACAGTCGTAGTGATGCTGTAAGACTTGTTTCTCATCTCGCTAGCTACACAGCTGAGCTGAGCAGCAGGTGATATGGCTGACGGATGGTGTAGTGACGGCGGGGAAGCCGTGTACCGCTCCCGTGATGCGGTGAAAAACTTCAAAATAAGGTTGGTATCTAGTTTTAGTTTAAACTTAAGCTGAATGCATGGCTGTTGTGTTTCCCTAGATAGCAAGTTAGCCAGAAAGCTAACCACAACTCACCAGACACCAGGAGGTCCATGCATTATTACTAATGCATGCATTTCATGTTAGCTAATGTTTAGAAAAGGAAGAAAAAAAACTTAAGGGCTAAAATAATTAATCAAAAAAATCTTCAGTAAGCTCTTTATCCTGGTAAGGGTTAGCAAATCCACCTCCAGGCATGGTTTTTTGTGTGTGTGGATTGTTGGAGGAAACCCGAGAACCCAGAGGAATATGAAAACCTGACTATATGGTAAGTCTGAAAACACTGTGGATGGCACAATGGCAAAGCAGGTAGTAGTGCCACTTCGCAGCTTCAGGGGCGATGAGATCAGGTTACTGTCTGCATGGAGTTACACACGTGTCTGGATGGGTTTCCTCCCAAAACCATGTCAGTAGGTGTATTGGCTATGCTAAATTGCCCCTAGGTGACCAGGGTAAACAGGTCACTAAAGAGGGAGGAATGAAAATATGATTTCTAGTCTTGAGTAGGTTGAGAGCAAGGAGAAAAACCGTGTATGTTGAAGTCTGGCTGGAGTAAATATTAGTGCTGTTGCTTCTTTTGTAGAGTCCGGATTGAGCGAGTGACCTCGACAGCAGCTCTTACACACCATCTGCAACAGCGACACCAGCCGGAGCGAGGCGTCCTCGAGCTCAGCCCTTTAATCTCCCAAACACGCGGTGAGTAAAGAGATCACCTGAAACCCAAATGAGTCCATTTTTGGAAGCACTACATAGGGTGTATTATCGGTTACTCCGTACGACATGCGCTTTACATTTCTAATTTACGCACTTCTCCTTTCTTCTCATTTTCACACAGCTGGTGATGAAGAGCTGATGGTTGGCTGGCAAGAAAAACTGTTCAGTCAGGTATGAGTTCACGAACCTCTATTTTAACACTATCGAACACTTTTTTTTTTTTTTTTTTTTTCTAGCGCTATGATTTTTCCATCCTTCTAATGTATAGTACGAAGTGGACCTGTATCAGACCGACTCAGTGTGCCAGACACCGCTGGAGAAACAGTATCATGCAGAAATTGTGGAAATGGAAAGATGTAAAAGAAGACGTAATCAGCGCATTTTCACCTACACAGACTTTGATCGCTTCACCAACTGGGAGGAGGTGGGAATTAACTTCTGTATTGCATATCCCATTGGATTCCCAAGGATTAATATAAGAAAATGTACTGTAGTATGACTTCCTAGTTGTCTAGTAACATTGTGCTTCCATAACAAGTGTAAACAATAATATCTAAACAATCCAGCACTTCCCGTTTTCTAGAGTCCAGGGACGTGCTCATGCATGCGTATGCACCGTCACAGAAGTATAACTCAGCCTTTAAAAAGTGTAGTGCAATTCATAAGAAGAGTTCATTTTTTGAGCAGCAGGCTCAGAGTCTGCTAACTCCAGCCCAGAGCAGGCCGACCTTCCTTGCAGAGCGTATGGCCAATGTCAGACACAGACGCCAAGACAGACGGCCAGCGTAAGTCCAGTTCCACAGTTCTCGTTACATTGCCGATATGTTACATATAAAACCAAGTATGTCCATTTCTGTAGAGACTCCACCATTCCAAAGGCCCGTTCAGTGGTATGGGAGCCATCCAGAGAGTTTATGAAGAGCAGCCACATTGTCAACACACCAATGCAGACCATGCACATCATGGCGGATTTGGGACCTGCTGGAAAGTGAGTCACTCAGCACTTTGTGTCCTGTAGCATTGATCCTAGTGATACTGTATTCTCTGATACTGTACTTGTCTTCTCAGACTCATCCCCGTAAACAATTCTCTAAAACCTATGTGTCGCTATGCAACGTAAGCCTGGTGTATGTTGCTACACTAACAGACAGAAGACACAACATAACAGTGATCTTGATGTATTTTGCGATTAATTAAAGCAAACGGTGCGACCCATGCGCTTCCTTTCCCCTCGTTCGCCAGCGTATACACCTCGTGCAATTCACAGCACATTGCTCTCATTTTTAATGAACACGCTCACTAGTACTGCTCTGAATGCTCAGGTTGGCATCGCTCAAAGTCTGACGCATGTTTTTTGTTTTGCTTTCTAAACAGGCTGGGCTTGAAGGAGAACGAATACGTCTTGTGCACCATAAAAGCCGACACCAACGGAGTCCTGGCAGTGAAACCCGACTTCAACGACGGTAGAGGACCCTACAGGCAAGCGTTATTAGTTGGATGGAGCAACGCAGAATGTCTTGTTTTTAATTACCTATAGTGTCACAAAACATACTGAGCTCACACTGACGTGTCAGAGCCAGATTAATGATGTTGGTATTAACCTGACCTGTTTTAACCTGACGCCAGGCTGGAGACGGAGGGAGAAAACAGAGAAGTGTGGAGGCTCTACCTGGAGAACGCCTCTGTTCCTATAAGCGCTGAGGAGAAACAGAGAGAGCAGCGCATGTACAGAGATGTAAGCATGTACTATGCAAGCGGACGGTCCATTGAGTCGTGCTATCTCAGATTTTATAGCAATACAGCTGTATCTTTTTCATTTTTAGTGGTATTGATGGGAATGGGGAGCTCTTGAATGTTTAATTAAAGAGATGTGACTGACTGACTGACTAAAATCACCTTCTTACTTTATATCAGTGATACCGATTTATTGATTTCTTCTTTCTTATCTATTAGGCAAATTGAGCCAAGAACATTGATTTTTAATCGTATTCCAACTTCAGAAAATTTCATATTGGTTATTTTGATTGACGGATAGTTATGATAAGAGGTGCGTGTGTGTGCGTGTGAGAAAATAACTTTGCCTCTGTCTCTCTACAGCTATACAGCCGCCATAAAGATTATCTCGGCAGCCTTGTTGGCCAGGATTTCGAAATGGTACGAAAAGAATTTGAATTCCTAGGCTACCATTTGTTTACACTGAGAATATAAGAATATAATGAGAATATAAATTATAAACTGTTACAAATTTGTTGCATTATAGCCACCTCCAGGATTTCTTCGTCTGATCGTTAACGGCGAGATAGGTCAGTATTACCAAAAACCGAGAGGTACATTGGACTGTTGAATTTTATAACCTGACTGGTTCAGGAGGTGTCAACACTTTTAAATAAGAACAGGGCCAGCTGTAATCCACATCACAGGTTTACATTAATGCCCTCATTCTACTTCATTATAATTGATCTAGTAACAAGTAACAAACAGGAATCTCATAGCAGATGCGGTGTTTTTTGACGTACCAACCACCCTTTTTTTTTTTTTTTTCCTCTCTCTGTTTTTTGCTTTTTTTAAAGTGTCTGCACAGGGTTATGAGTATGACAACTTATATATTCACTTCATCCTGGAGTTGCCAAACAGTAAGCGAGCCAAATGTCAGATCTATTTAACTGTTTTTGTTGTTGTATGATCTTGGCTCGGTGAGTAATATGTTGTAATATTGGAACCGCTTTTAGACTGGTCCGGTGTGCCATCGCAGAGCCTGTCAGGTGTGACTCAAACGTGCCGAACACGAACGTTAGGCAAGGTAAGCAGCAGATCATGGAGGAGGTCAGTATATAATACAATGTTTAAAACAGCCAAACATAATTAGAGTTCATTATAGTGTAAATGTCCTCTCCATCATCAGGAAAAGGACAGGAATGATGCCTCTACAAACACCGCTTTGTATACATATAGACTGAGGATCATAGATTTAAAAGAGAATTCAAAGTAGGAAACTTGTCAGTTAATGTATAGAGAGGTGATGCAACTGATCCGTGGATGTGTTCTTTGTCCAGGACAACGTGGCTTTCTTCTCCTACCCCTTCAGTTTTGAGTGCTTCTTCAGGAAAGAAGACGAGTCAGAGGGTGAGTATGGATGGATGAGTAACAGTATGGATCTGTTCATATAAAAAAACCACACACACATTAACCCTGATGTAATGATTTGTGCTGGGCTTGTTTGTAGAGTCATTGCCTCAGTGGCCCGTTCTGTACTTCAGGGTTCTCTCCCTGGACTCCTGGCAGCGCTACAGAACCGAGGGCTATGGCTACATGGTCACACCTACGACAACTGGTAAGACTCCACCATATTGTTGCCATTTTGTCTTGAGGGATGGATCATGACTTACACTTGAATCATTTTGATGATTGTGATGTTGATGAAAAGTTAAAACACGAAGGCGTTTTTTTTTTTTTGCTTTTTCTTTGGGATGTGTGTGTGTTGTCTCAGGGTGTCACAGAGTGACCTGCCACACCTGGAGGCCCCTGCAGACCGGCACAGTGGCTGAACTGAGACGTTTCTTTATTGGCGACACTCCTGAACTCGAAGACATTAGTGATGTGAGAATACCAGGAACATTCAAGGTAGGAGTGACACAACTCACTGTAGTCCAGCATATTAACAGTGTGCTATGTACATCTGGACGCTTTGGGGCGTGCTGTTGTAGTTAAGTAATCAACAACGATGCAGATGAATGCAAAGAGGCTCCAATGTTGTGGACCAATTTAGTTCCTTTTATCGTTTACATTAGAGCAGCTATAAACTTTAAAAGTCTTTCCCTCACCCACCTTTCTGGACAAACCCCGCTTGTCATGTTACCAAGAAACCGCATAGCACAAACTAATCCATCCTGAAGACTTCGCTGTGGCGGAGGAAAATTTCTCTGGATGATACAAAGCGCTGACACTGAAAAAGTCAGGATTCTGAGGATAAAGTCAGACCCCTGGCTTTTTTTTTCCCCTCAACTGGTTTTTTCTCAGAATTCTGACTATTTTGTCACGGTTTTAACTTTTTCTCAGAATTCTCTGAAATTTATTTCACGTGGCCCCAATCCTCTTCCATATAATGTGCATTGCTCAGAATTTAAAGAAGAAATAAAATTGTGTGCTTTAACAACATTGTTTTATAGGGGGATCGTCTGAGCCGGTTTGGCTTTCGTACACGGACGACAGGGAGTGTCACTTTCAGCCTGAACTGCATCCAGCATGCTCGGTTAGCGTAAACAAATTCTTCTAAAGCGGACATTCTCTTACCTATCCTATTCAATTGTTTTTTTTTTTTACTTTTGTAATAAGGCGATTGTGCTGCTCTTTTATCACAGGGCGTTTGTGGAGGCCAACGTGCTGAAGAAAAGACGGCAGACTGTTTTGGATCAGCTGGGTGGCCATAGTCAGAAAGGATCTGTTTATAATGTGCTAGGTGTGGCCTGATTTCAAAATATATTGCACCAGACACAGCAGTCAATCAGAGCCTTGTACTTTACATACGTACAACGTTAATATATTGCATGTATTGCACTGGGATCCTGAAGGTAAATTGTGTGCGTGTGTGTATGCAGAGGCGTTTCAGAGGGCTCGTAAGCGGATGCAGGAAGCCAGGGACAGTCTGCCGAGCGATCTGATCAACACCACTGGCCCACTCAACACCGAATCCTCAGCATGAACATGTTCTGGTGTCTCAAGAGTAAAGAATTTCACAGTGTTTTCATATAGTACATGTACATATCTAGTTTGTATAAATACATGCTTTTTAATTTAAAATTGCATTTTGCGTAAAATGAAATTTAAAATTTTCACCTGTTATGTTTTTGACTAGTTTTATTTTTGCACAAATGCTAAAAGTAAATTATGATGGGCGTTCGGTTTTGGGTGTTAACATATTAAAAAATGATTGAGACCAAAATCATTTATTGCAGGCATCAGGCACCGCCACACAGTGAGCAGCAGAGAGCGCCAAAATCAGGACATACAGTGAAACCTCATACTCATTTATTACTATAACTTTTCATTACATTAGTTTAGGGGGAAAAAAATCCACATTTTAGTTAAGGAAATGTACTGAATATTACAATGTTTTGACCCTGGAGACTCCTTCCAAAAAATTAAGCATACTGTTACATCATAACATTTATGTGGAGTGTCCTCCGTACAAGCTGCTGCGAATGAGTTGTTGGTATAGAAACAACAGCATATTCAAATGAGGAACTGCTAGAGAAAACGAATCAACACCTTTTGAATAATCCGATTCAAGAATTCAACAACACAGTGGCTGTTGTAAACCGCACACTTGTGGCAGGCGCTCGACAGGCCAGCGATGATTAGCATACACTCTATATATGTGTATTAGTGTGTTTAGAGTGATGAGAGACAGTGTTTAGGAGGGGGTGAGGAACAGCTGTGCAGGGTCAGAGTGGATTTCACAACTGTGGAGGACGGCTGTGTACTTTATTTGAGACGCTCTACAGAAACCCGGCTTTGTGAGTTGCAGTCTCCAGGGAGGACAACATGACAAAATTATTGTTATTATTGGGGTCCATCAGGGTAGTGTGATGACGTTACCACTCCAAGTTGAATATATTTCCTATAGCAGCACAGTGTGAAATTTTATTCTTCTTATATTGACTTTAACAAAACAAATGATTGTAGCTTGCCATGTTACTCCTTCATCCTGAAGACTTTTTGCTGGTGGAAAACTTCCTGAAAGTTAATAAAATGCTGACACTGGAGACTTCTTCCATAAATGTGAAATACATATGTCCTTTCCAAAAGCTTTACCATGCAAACAATAATTCTTTGTTAAACACCAACAATAGTGCTTTAATATCCAGCAGATGTCAGTATTGTTTCATTTGTCTGATGAAATTGGTGATTTTTTTTGCAATTACTCCATATAGTCTCAATTACACGAAGCATGTAACAAGCCATGTGTAATTTGACCAGTTGTCTATTGGGGGAGAAGCCTATCTGAAATTTGCTTGTGGGACCTCTCGAGTGCCACCTGTGGTTTATTTTCTAAAAGAAAGTCAAGGCCTTAATTATCCCTAAGCTCCACAGCAGCTGGCCAAATCCGTACAATTTCATCAGTCAAGGTCTTTGTTAGTAAAGCTCCGAAACAAGTATGCTGCCTTTACTCTGACTGACATATTTATTTTGATGTCAGAAGCATTTTCTCTACTCCAGCAAGGCATTTTTATGAAGTTAATAGATGTGTCCTTAATGTAATGCCTCCACCATAGATGTTTGGCCTAAACTTAATGTCTCCATAGACCTGTCATCAATAATTTCCTTCTTCATAACTTTACCCACTGTCTCTTAAACAAGCTACAGTTACGTTCCCCATGGATCCTTCACCCACAGTTACTTTCCCAATAGATCCTTCACCCATAGTTACTTTCTCCTTGGATCCATCACCTACAACTACTTTCTCCATGTATCCATCATTCGTGGTTATTTTCTCCAAGGATCCTTCACCCATAGTTACTTTCTCCATGGATCCTTCACTTGTAGTTACTTTCTCCATGGATCCTTCACCCACAGATATGTTCTCCTTGGATCCATAATCTCCAATTACTTTGTCCATGAATCAATCAGTCGCCATTTCTTTCTCCAAGGATCCTTCACCCACAGTTACTTTCTCCAGGGATCTTTCACTTGTATTTACTTTCTCCTTGGATCCATCACCTGCAGAGTTTTTAGCATGATAGTATTCTTAACCTAGGCCCTAGTGAACCAGTATCAGAATATATATTACTGGTAAAGACTTCAAAGCACATGTGTAAGTTGCTCTGGATGAGGGTGTCTGACAAATGCCGTAAATGTACCATAACTTTCTCTATGAATCCATCACCCACAGTTACGTTCTCCATGGATCCTTCACCCACAGTTACTTTCCCCAAGGATCCTTCACCCACAGTTACTTTCCACATGGATCCTTCACCCACAGTTACTTTCTCCATGGGTCCTTCACCCACAGTTACTTTCCCCAAGGATCCTTCACCCACAGTTACTTTCCCCATGGATCCTTCACCCACAGTTACTTTCTCCATGGATCCTTCACCCACAGTTACTTTCCCCAAGGATCCTTCACCCACAGTTA
>JAQQZX010000017.1:12764646-12777841 GCA_030068355.1 Notoglanidium maculatum
CACCCACAGTTACTTTCTCCATGGATCCTTCACCCACAGTTACTTTCTCCATGGATCCTTCACCCACAGTTACTTTCTCCATGGATCCTTCACCCACAGTTACTTTCCACATGAATCCTTCACCCACAGTTACTTTCCCCAAGGATCCTTCACCCACAGTTACTTTCTCCATGGATCTTTCACCCACAGTTACTTTCCCCAAGGATGCATAGTTACTTTCTCCTTGGCTACATCTCCTCCAGATACTTTCTCCATGAATCCATCACTCATTGTTCTATATCCAAGTATTCTTCACCCACAGTTACTTTTTCCATGGATCCTTAACCTATAGTTTTCTCCTTAAATCCATAAGTTTATCCATCCGTCAATTATTTTCTAAATACAGCTATCTTGCATGGCACAGTGCAAACCTGATCAGGAAGAAGTAGTTACTAATAATGAATGCTTGAATGAAGGAATGAATGAATACCCATTACCTATTATTATTTTCTCCCAATTGGGGGGTTGTAGTCAAGCGTTGTACGCCACATAGTGTTCCTGAGGCTGGCCTGACTAAAAACAGGGATAATCAAAAAGCAAATATTGATGTCTCTGGAGCACAAATTCTTGCCTTAACAAATCAGCTTTTGCAAATAACCATTGTTGAGCCATTCTCGGAAGTCCATTCGTTAAGGTAAATATGCAGATCAGACCTCAGCTCAACTGTTCTATGTAGAACGAACATAACTATTGTTACTTCTGGTTCAGATCTGGTCCAAACACCTCAGGGACAACCAAAGGTCTCATTATTCACTTACTGTTCATCTCTAGATATGAGATTACGCAGATGAATAAATACAGCACATCTATAACAGCAGTGTACAGTGTTAATGGGATGAGCCAAGCTGTAATGGCTGTGGCAGATCTCAAACAGTGTGTGTTTGACTGCTTTACTATTTTCCAAGAGTAAATAGCAAATAGAGTGTAGCATAAACAAAGTATTACATACTCCTTGTTGCAGTGGCAATGCTTATAACTGTGCTCTCAAGGCCATGTGTAATCCTTGCCTTTAAAAAAAAAGAAAGACTGCTTTACCCTGAGTTCTGTGTGACCCTCAGGGTGATCCTATTTTTGACAATAACACACACACACACATTTGTCTTACTGTCTTTGTGAGGACCTTTTGACATAATGCAGCTAATTAACCTTTGAGGAAACGTTTCCTCATGGGGATTAGCCAGAGGTCCTCACAACATCAAAACTACCACATATTTCTATCATAAAGAGTATACTGTGTTTGGCCCCATTAAAAAGATAAAAACATGGCCACACACACACACAGTCCCTTTCTCTCTTTCTCGCACACATGCACAGACACACTGAGTGGCTTTTCATGGAATACTAGATGATCATATCACGTTTCATAGACGGCTGTCAGAGAGGTGCGTGTAGGGGGCGGGAGGCGCCTGCTGATGTGTCATTAAACTTGGCTCACTGACAAAGAAGACACCTTCCATACCAAACATATAAATGCAGTTCCGATAAAGCGATTTGTCTCCAATTCAATCAACAATGAAAGCATTCTTCAAAAATTGCTACATAGTACAGAATAAAACATCAGTGAAACCACATTACCCATAATTCAAGCTGTTTGAATAGCTTACTTGACTAAAACATCTTCCCCGCCATTTCAGAATACCTTCAGATCACCGCCATGTGATTTAGTGATTGAAGCTCAGTTAAAGCGTTGACGTAAAGGCTGAGGAATTCTAGGGAGAGCATTAAAAGTGCTGAAGTATGCGATTCTGGCATCCTCCCTTCTGATATAATACATCTTATAATCAGAGGATTTTTTTTTCCATCCAGCAGCTGTCTGGCAACATGAGGAGAGAAAATTGAAACTCCGTTTTCAGCGACAACTGCACATGCTGGGCAAACCTACTAACACACACATCCAGGCCAACTTAAGCACATGTAAGTGTGTATTCAAAACACCAGACTTCATTATAACATGTGACCGCCATCAAGGAATATTCCAAAACATTGGGACAGTGTGGATTGAGTCACTATTAATGAGAATGTTATAACTTTGAATTGTCGTGCAATGCCTTGCATATGTATTCACCTCCCTTGAACTCTTCTTTAGTTTATAGCATTACATCCTTATACAACCTGGGATTATATATCATGAATCTACACAAAATGCAATAGAGTTTGCATAGCAAAAAAAATGTTAAAGTAGCTGTGAAAACTATGAAAAAAATGAATTCTGGTGCAGTCAGTTGCCATCAGAAGTCACAATTATTTGACTAGACTTGATCTATATGTAAGCAAAGTGTCATGTGACCTCAATATAAGTACACCTGTTCCTGGAAGACCCCAGAATTGATTAGAGAACACACCTAAACAAACGGCATCATGATGAAGACCAATGAGCTATTAAAACAAGTCTGGGACAATATATCAATCAACCCAGGTTATGAAAATATATCCAATTTTGAACATCCCTTTATCAAAAAATGGAAAGAACAGGCAAGAACTGCGACCCTTCCTAGAAGATGCTGTCCACCAAAACTCAGTCACGTAAACTGTAAAGAGGAGATTAGTTAGATTAGCAGCCAAGAGGCCAAGGGTACCTCTGAATATGAAGCTACCACCACCATGCTTCACTGTGTGGATATAGTGAAAAGGTTAATCTCACTTAAGCAATTATTCAGTAGCTCGAGCTAAAATCTGAATTAGCTCTTAGGAAATATGACTCTTAAATCAGCTCAATATGATATCTATGTTCTGAGCAACGCATCTGTTAGCCAACTCACTGTTTATAGCTATTTCTCAATGTAACCAATGCAGCAGTTAGCTAATTACCTGCTTGCTAACATTCAGATTATCTATGAAGGTTCATACAGTGCTCTCTTGATTCTCGGTAACATCCCCAGTAAACACTTTTTGTTGTATACTTCAAGATGGAGAAAAAAGAGCGGCAGGTAAGAGAGCTAACAGGAACTAATTTTGCAAACGTTCTGGCTGAATTGGAAGCCTGATTACTTGTGAATCTGGTGAGATGCACAAACACACACGCTCCTCCCCATAACAGATTGGTGTGCTGTATTAGCCAGATGGCCAGACAGATTGCTGAGAATACCCGTGGGTCTAGTGGAATGCTGTACTGTGGTTAGCATGGTCGACTTTAGCTTACTCAGCAAAGTGCTTGTGTGTGTGAAATATTAGTTCCTTAAATTTTTAAAAAAAATGTTGGAAGAAAAAATGCAGTATCTAGATGGTATCTAAAGGATGTTGAATGTTTTATAAAAAAGTTACTGGTGCATGAATCTGCTGATGATTATGTAAAGCAAAAGGGTTCGCGTGTATTTTTGCGCAGCTACGATCATTTCAACTGTTTATCACCATTAGTCAAATGAGAACATTGTCAACAACACAAAGACTCAAATTGTCAGGTTGGAAGCCCTGACACGGATGATCTGGTGGTGTATATGTTCTTTTCAGACTCAAAATCTTCAAACATACACACAGCAATATAATCAAACCGCTGATACAGGCAACAGAAACACATACTGTAAAGATAAATACAGTCCACATGAATGGTACAGCATTGTGTAGAGTTTAGCAATTACTGTATTACTATGCAGTTTACAGTTTATTATATAGTCCAGGAGTCGTGAAATGGTTGACCACAATCTGGCTACGAACCCAGCGAAGTATTTAAGCGGAGCAAACCAAGTACGTGAAAAATGATGGTAGTGGAGCCGATAAGCATGAATAAACTGGCAGTAAATCTAATTTTCTAAACAAGAACCACTGAAGCAAATTTTCTGTTGTGACTTGTTTCAGCCAATCACATGGATTTATGTAAATTATTGAGCTAAAGGCAGCTCATAGGACTAGAGGCTAGGGTTAGAGATTCTCTTTATGCACTGATTTAAAAAAATCTACAATGAAAACAAAAAAGTTTTTTTTTTTCTTCACAAAATCATCTGTTGAGTTAAAATTGGTTACATGATGCCATTGCGAACCAAAACACAACTATAACAAATTGTCTCACTAACCGGTAAAATGTAACTTGATATCATTCAGTAATTAGTTGCTTCTCCAAACATTTTGATGCTCACTTTTTGTGTTTGTGTATGAGTTTTACGCATACATTTTCAGCCTGACATGACTCTTCAGACAAAGTTTTTCACTTTGCGGTTGGTTTAACGGCATGCAATGAGAAAACAAGCCAAACCAAACCAAACCAAATAGGAATGCAACTGGACTAATCGGTGGGAAAGCACCCTAACCTAACCTGAATACCCCTGGTATACCTACAGTCCTCATTTATCCTATTTTGCAGTGATTCTGTGGGAACTGTATTTAATCCCTAACATCAAATCTATGTATCCGACTGATCCAGCGAAATGAAGTCTAACTGTCTCTTTGTACATTTGGGTCTTGTGCACCAAATCTTGTGCCTTTGCTCTATGGCAGACTTTCCACCATCATTATCAAAACACCAACTGAGGGAAAAAAAAATCTTTGGGATGAAAGCTGTTCATTCCTCCAGTTCATCCTTCCGGAGAAGCTGTTGTGGTGGTTTGTGGTGGCCCAACACCATTTTAAGACATTTATGTTGGTTTTTCCTTTAATTGCAAAAGTAATATGGAAGTTAATTTTTGCAGTGACACAAGTAGAAAGTTACAAAGTGGTCCTTGCTTTTGTTTAAAATTGCAAGTTTGGCTATTAGAAGGCAAGGGCAGCCGTCCATCGCTGTGTGTGTATAAGAGGAGGTTAATGACAGCGAAACAAACAAGATGTGACCCCCCGTGCTCTTAATCCGGTCCAGGCGTTCCCGCTGACAGATGGGTTAACAGGAAAAATGCAGGCCGCGAGCACTGGCGCCAACCCGTTTTATTGCCCACTGGGTACAATCATAAGCTTCCCTTGGCATAGCTTGAGGGGCACAATTCTAGCAGAGAAAACCACTTGACCAACTGATAGGGGGGGTGATGGTAGTCTCGTGAGACCTTGGCACACATTCTCCTTTCTCGTAAACACTTAAGCACATGGAACCTTCCTTTACAACATGCTGTTAACGCGATGTGTGCGTGTGTGTTTTGAAACTAGCAGGTCTATCAGGATCAGGCATGTCTGTGGAGGCAAATATGAACTCGTCCTAGCTTCCTGGTGTTTGACCCTCAAATCTGTCCAGCGTCCACCGTCAATCATGCCAGCGATTAATATCCCAGCTCTAGAATTGGTGTCAAGCATGCGAACAGCCTTGCAACACAAACACACTTCACACATGTTATTAGGAGTTAAATTACATTTCTTAACTGTATTGCTAAATACGGTACAACTTCACATTTCCAAACATGGATCACATTCATATCTCACTCAACACCTGGGTTTTTTTTTCTATTATTAAATTAATTCTATACATTTCTGCCATAATTTATTATTTGCCACTGATTATTCCAAACACTGATTTCATGCACTACAGTCAAATTTAAAACTGAAGATTTTTCATCATTTTTTTGGCTTTTTGCCTGAAGTACTGTCTATGGCGCATGCCCTAATCTTTGTTCAACTTTGAATTGTACTAAAAGAAAAAAGTGTTTCTATGTTAGTATAGAAAGTAACCTATTACATAATAAACGGTAACAACGGGGTTGGAAGTATCACTGCTTCATACGACGGTACCGTCACAGCACAGCAGATTTCTTCATTGTCATGTTTAGTTTTATGAATAAACATGCTGTACATTTTTACTGTAAACCAAAACAGCAGGCTCAGAGTGGACAATCCTGAGTGAAGCTCACAGCAGTGAAGTTATTTCCAGCAGATATTTGCAAAGTGATGCAGCTCTCTTGCTGCTCGATGAGTTTCTAACCTTTTAAGGAATGCTGCAGTGTTGTGTTTTTTTTAACGCCCACGTTTATTTCCACACTACCCTGACAGGCGCAATTTCAGTCCCCTTCAAAGACACTAACATATGAAATTACTGAAGAGAAGAATTGTTCGTTTGATTGTTTTCTAAAGAGTCATGCATCCTTTAGGTTATCTGACGTCTCCTGTCTCTCAAACTCATGCAATGTAGCCAATTAGCAATAAGCATGTGACGTTCAAGGACATACCCTTTCTGTTTTGTGTTAATGCTGGTATGTTCCCAAATTTGCTGTTACTGTTGTGTTTCTGACGTTGCTGTAGTTTTTTGATTTTTCATGATGTGTTTTCTAATTTGTTATTGCAGTTTACTCTTATGTGTTCTTTGCATTTGGCAATGTGTTTTGCACTTATTGGCCACCATACTGTACATAACCGAGCTCCACCACATCTAAGTCTGACTAGTTCATCTCTTATACTGTTACTCTGGTACCAACTTGTAGGCAAATATTTTACATTTTCAGCTTATAACTACACTGTTTTTATTTCCGCTAGCCCAAATTCATTTCGTTATAACCCGCACCTGTATACATGTTTAAGTTAAATTGTTCTAAACCCCCTATTCAGTACATGCAGGTTTGTCTAATTGGAGTTCACTGATTTTCTCATCCAAGCGTAATATTCTCTTCAGTGCTCACTAAGAATCCGCTGGGAAACGGCTCAGATATAATAACAGTAATCGCACGCTACACCCGGCGATCTCGCTGATGCGGTGTGCTGAGATTACAGCCATGTGTGCTTGATTCAGCCAAAGACACACACACACACACACACTGTTGTTACTCCAACCTGGCTTTCTTCTTCCCCACAGTTCCACTTTTCCCAGTTAGTCAGCAGTGTTCCTACAGCGTGGTGCAGCGTGAGCAGGAAAACCACATCCTGTTTGAGCAGGTCAGCCTGGAGCCTAACACCTGTGAGTGCCCCTGTTCTCTCACCACCATCATCATCACCTTCCGCCTTCCACTCCCACTTGCTACGCTCCCACACATACACACTGGCGGTTCACGTCTTACATTGTTGTTCTGGAACCAAGTGTAACACAAACATCATTCAGATCGTAGCAACGTGCTATGTAAAGATTAATCATAACTAGCATGAGGAGAGACACTCACACAACCCAATACCAGAGCCATTGCTAGCTATAAGGTCCCAGGGGCCACTCTGACAAGTGTCAGATCTTTGTTTTTCATACTGTTTCGAGTACTTTTTCCTCAAGTAGTATTTGAATTAGGGCCTAGAAACTGTTGCACACTGTTGAGAACTTTGAGTGAACTGTAGCTCATCTTTCTGGAAATGTGGTACAGATGAGAAGGTAAGGGAATGTGTTGATGTCAGCCAGCACCAATAGCGACTTCACAGTACTTGGCACGCTCCCTAGCCAAGGATTCTTAGGTGTCTCTGACTCCTTTCTCAGTTTGGGAATGCTTCCTTAATTGTCTATTTAGTCTGGACAAACGGAATCTGCTCAAATCTGTCAAATTTGAATGGCAATTGTAATTTGTAAGGTTAAAGCTCATGTTCTGTTATCTACTTAACAACTGGTATAATGTTGTTCCAGCACTTTACTTTTTTACATGGCATTTTATAGAAATACAATACAATACATTTATTAATTCATCTAACCTCTTGGTTCCTGTCAGAGTTCTAGGAACACTGGAAGTGTGGTGGATATACAGCCTGGATGGGATGTCAGTCAGTATGCACACATGCTCGTTCACACCTGAGGAAATTTAGCATAGCCAATCCACCTACTAGCATGATTTTGAGAGATGGGAGGAAAGCAGTGTGGCCATAGGGAGAACATGCACATAGACAAAGGTTCAAGATCATACTCTGGAACTGTAAGGTGACCAATATTATCCGTAGCCAAAGCCCAATATATGCTTGCATTATTAGCAATATAAGGAATATTTATGGCGAGACAAAACCCCTTCACGTACTTGGAGATGCTCCTGATGTCAGGTATACTGTATGTGTAAGTAGCGTTAAATAAGATTCTTTTTTTTTTTTTTTTTTTTTTTTACCCTAAACCTCAGTCATTTCTACTACTTTTTAATCCTCACTTTTACTCTCAGGTCACAGTGTTCGGATCCTAATCTCATATATAAATAGAATTTATTACTATCATTTTTTTTTCTTCCATTTCATTTGGAGAACTGGGACGTGCACATAAAAATTCACGATCGACAAATCATTTTTAGCACTTTTTCCTTACAACGGGTCATTTTGACCCAAGATCAACAAAGAGGTAAGAATCTTTGAAGAATCTTTGGCAAACTTCCAGCCATTGTGTTAAGCTTAGGTCAAAATGCATTACGGTGGATTGTAACTCAACGGAAGGACCGACTCATAAAAGAACAGGAGCACATTCACCCATCATTTACCATAGGTCATACTTTTAGCATGAGTAGGAGGCCATTTTTTCATCTGGCTTGTTTTAGAGGTGGATGAATCAGCAGCTGCAGCTGCCGAGAAAGTGCAGGGTCCGGGTGAGGTCCTGGGTTGTGTCCTTAGGTTGACAGCAAGAGCTCCAAAACACTCCACTGAGAGGACGAGTCAAGCAAACAAGTGCAGGAACAATGGATGAGAAAGAAAGGAAATAAGCCAGTTCGTCTAATCTGAATCAAGGTCTTTGGAATACATGGATTATTCCTGATCTCAGAACAGGTTCATTGAACCAAACCTTGGGACTTTTCTGTAAGATACCTAACAAAACTGATCTCCACATGTTCCAAATCCAAAGCCACAAAAAATTTACCAATGTCCAGAGTCTACTTCCCATTTTATTAAAAGTTGACTTGAGGTGTTATGGACCGACAGGAGGCACCAAGCCACATGTCTTTGAGCATTAGATAACTGTTGGCTCTTGGAGCAAACACTCAAGTGGTATGCTTATTTTAGGTCTTAAACTTAGAACAATGATATTTCCACAATGATCTTTTGCTCTTTCCTACATAAACAAGTACCAAGGTTTCTTTTGGTACCATAGCAGAGTTATGGGATACTTAAAACCTATTGAGTGAATACAATTCATGACGAGTTAAATTCTGACATCCTCTCAAGACTAATTATTAACACCCCTAGACGCTAAATGACCATGGAAAGTGTAATTACAGTTTGACGCCAAGAGAACAAGCCTCCACGGTCCTCTCAGCTGCCATTAAACTGACCTGCTCGCTCATTTTGAGACATCTTAATTACCTTTATGAGCTTCCTCACACGAGCCAGCAGTCTGCAAGGAATGTTATCCGAGACACCGTTAGCATGATCAACCGACACGCGTGAGTCATAAGCTGGGCAAGGTGACGCCAGCCAGGCCTGAGCATGGGAAGTTGGATGCTAGAAGAATGGGCCGCTAGCATGGCTAGCGTGAGGGGGACTAACTAGCAGCACATGGCTCAGCTGGGGGCATTGCACTTTACTAGCCCTGAGCATCTCATCTCACTAATAACAGGAACCTTGATATGGCCGCCATGGGACGGCCAGTTTTACAAGCCAAGTGTTTAAGCTGTAAACAGATTTTGATATAAAAACCCAGTAGGCTATCGCTAATCTTTCTAATGAGGCCCTTTTCCTTTCCCATGGACTGACTCTGTTATAGGAGGTGCACACTGTACTCTGCCAGGCCTCAGCAGAAAACAGATAGCCTTTAATATATGTGCTTTTTGGCTGAGCTGAAAAAAATTAACCAAAGCTGAAGATTCTTTCTTGATGTTCTGTACAGGGTTCATGGGTTTTCCTTAGCAGTGGTATTATTCCTATTCAACATGACAGCCGTGAAAGAAACAACCTGATTAAAAAGGATGGCTTGCGCAGACCAGAGAGACCTGACAGTTTGGCGAGCAACAAGACACGGTGTGTCTCCGACGTTCAACCACAGCACAAAGCCGTCTCTGTGCTGCCTATCCCCGAGCCAAAGCCCAGCAAAGGCTCTTTTGTCAGGTCGAACTGTCTAGAGGTTTGAGGATTGCCTGAACCAGACAGTGGGCCTGCTCTTGACTGTCACAACTAAACAAGTCAGGCAAGAGAAGCTGAAGCCCAATTTCAAGAAAACTCTATAAAAATACAAAATGTGTTTCCTGGCACACATGCTGCAGAAACTAATCTGGACAGTTGGGTGATTTCCAATGCTAATATACTTATAGTATGAAGTTTAAATATGTTTCTTTTTCTGAATGGTGCAGTCTTAAATTCCAGATGAGAAGTTACTCATCGATTGGATAAATTATTTAACGAATTCAACTTGCTTTCTTTGGATGGGACAAAAGGTAGGCTCATGAAAGTCATCATATTTTTTGAGGGCAAGTCCAGTAAGTGATTTTTCACTGGCTTCATCCTAGAGAAAATTTTTTACCATGAGGTACCACTGTGAAGTATTACTGACCGTACCATCCAACTTCCAGTCATCTGTATGCATTATGGCTTCTGGTCCAAAGGTTCACTTTAATAAAAGGTGCTTCTCTCATGAATATAAGGAAAATGTTGTCATACTGTTTAGAAAAAAAACGCTTCCATCTAGGACTTTAAAGGCTTTCTCAGCTTGTTCTTCTGGTGGAAACTTTATGTTCTATGCAGAACCATGCAACAAACAGTTTCCATTGCAGAAGTAGAAAGCAAGAACCATTAACCATCCCTTAAGTGCATCTCATACAGTAGACAGGCTGGCTTGAACAAGTGAAAAGGGTTCTGCTATGTATATGTTAAGAACTTTTTTTTGGTACTGTATATGCCAACTAAATACCCCTGTTGCACAAGAAACCTGAAAATTTATAGGACGTTAGATATTACCAGGTTTGCAAATACACCATGACCCAAACCAATGTCTACCATTTATCAAAAAACAAATACCTAGGTGTGTGTGTGCATGTGCAAGTGAAAGTGAGTGAATGTGAATAATACTTACAGTTTTAAATAAGGTAACATAAAAAATAAATAAATAAAAACTTTTTGGGTGGCAACAGCTTCTCAATGTGTTTTTACCACGGCCCCTTATTTACACTTCAAACACCCAGGGAAAGGGATCCTACCCGTGGGGTAGCGGGTAATGAGCTCTATTCCTTTCTTCCTTTGCTCTATTCCCCCAGCTTTCTTTAAAAGAGAAGGGGGGAAAGTCCCTGGTGCTTTAATGATTCTCTTGTTAAACATACACATGGCCTGTCCTCTGAGTTACGGGACAATTTGCAAAACTGTTCTATCTTGTCCCGTTCTCAAGCTCACTTACAAGACCATTACCATTCACTTTATAATGGGCTTGAATGGTTAGAAATGGGGCTTCTTTGAGCAATGCTTTGCCTAAAATAACATTCAGAACGTTAAACATCAAGGTGTACAATGGGGCCTTTATGCTCCGGGTTCTTGATGGGCCGCATAATGAAGGCTGTGGCTGTATAAACTGAGCGCTCTTGCGGCACAAACGCTGCAGTGTCGTACCAACACTTCAACCTAAAACCGTCCATGTTGGTCAAATCTACATAACAATCTACATGACAAATATCTCTTTGTTTGGGTTTAGGAACAAGATACTTTTGAGACTGACTGAGGAAAAAGAGTTCGAGTTCATTTCTCATTTTTGCTAACAAAGCCTTGTGGACTGAGAAGCATTAATCCCGACACTTACTTTACGTTCATGTTTGAGAAGTAATAATTGATTCCAATTTTGACTTCAATGACAAAGTTCTCGATACGTGGAACCAGTGGTTCATATTAACTGGTTAACTCTGGGTGGTTAAAGCCCCCTTAGGAAGTCAAAACCTATCCCAATAACCCTCAAGGAACCCGGTGTTGAAAGCAGGGAACATTTTAGGGTTTGGGACAGGACATAAAAGCAATTGTTTTAACGTTGAGGCAGTAATGTTACAAAAATAATGCCTACTGCATCTTCAAGTGTACAAAAGAACAAGTTGTTGTTGTGGCTTATTACTAACATAACTAAAGCTCATAATAAAATATTTACACAGGACCTAGCATGTCCAGACCTTTTAAAGCTACAAATTAGCATGTGATGTTAATATATGAATGGCGCAAAAAAGTCAAGCAATAATTTTACTTCATAGCAACTGGTATATGTTGTTAATGCACCACAAAATTACAGCTACAGTCATCAAGACAAACAAACGTTTTTGGCCAAATGTAGCACGTTTGAAATCGCTGCCATGTTGAGGACAAGGTCAGTACAACTAGATATAGAGCTGCTAAGAGAACGAATAATAAAACTGCTTAAAGTAAATATTTACATTTGTGATGGAAATCTCATGAGTGGACTACAGAGTGCAGCAGGACAGTTTTATGGACACATATTAATCCTTAATTTGGACCGGGAGATTCGCCTCTGCAAATCCTATTTACTCCAGATCTGGGATTAGCTTCCATCTGAAAATATGACTAACGGTGTTGGCTTTGAGAGCCGGCTTTTAACTTGTATACAGATTTCACTGGTCTGAGAACATAAAGCTCTGAAAATGTACAAAATTAATTCCTAAAAATCGTCCCTGCACTTGATTACTCTGCAGTGAATCCAGATGCACTTCATAAACACGTCAAAAAGGCATGTGAAGTCACAGCTGCCCTCGAGGACAAGCAGAGGTTTGGGGCTGGGGAAAAAAACCAAAAAAACCCCACCAAAACCCACAAGTACATCGGTAAATGTGACCAGAGCCCTGGCTAGAACTACTCTGATTTCATGTCTCTTTTCAGTCCCATAGTAGCCAATACTGTGATCAGCTGACAGCCGTCTTGTGGAACACACACAGAGTTAAAATACAGACCCTTCAACAACAGATCGAACAGGAAAGTGTGACTGTAGCTTTGAGATGGATACAAACTAAGCAGAACATTTTTGAAACAATGCTGAAATTCACTGCATTCATTTTTACCAATTTTAAATGCAATTTCAGAAGTGTTACATGACCAACAGTTTTATGATGGGTATTGAATGTAAAGTATGCTAATAAAAATACGAATGAATGCATTACTCAATTGTAGTCCACGTTACCATTATTAAAATTTTTCAATTATAAATTTCACCAAATTTATGAGAAACATGATCCGCTGTTTCAGAGTTGCTTTTGCTCTACGGACACGCTTCATTTTCCTTGAAAAGTGCTAACAAAAGAAGTCATTTGAGAAAACGTTCAGATCTCATTTCCAATCTGTTACTGACATAACAGAACAATGTGGAAATCATTTACAAATATGACATGCCATGTTTTTCATAAAAATATGAGTCAATGAATGTAATTAAACAAAGCCATTGCAAAAATATATATATAATTTT
>JAQQZX010000017.1:12777867-12788924 GCA_030068355.1 Notoglanidium maculatum
CCAAATTCTTACACCCCATTATCCAGAGTATCTGTTTATATGTACAGTATAGTGCATTCAGTGACAAGCAAAACTTAAATATCTGTAATAAATAAACCTTTCAGCTTGAACTTATTAAAGTCTGTATTTACATTTGAGTTGCACCACAAAACCCTCCCATCAACACAGCATGACCTGTTGCACTCTTTATTGCTTCTTCTCCGACTGACGCTTTTAAGTGCTTTCACTGACCAAGGTAGGCAATTAAAATGTTCAAATGAAGTCAAGTTACATCCAAACTGCCACCAAATTTGGTCAAACCCTGCTGGGACTGTCTTTGCATGAATCAGTTTTGTTTGCATGGAATGCAGTTGCTTTGTAATGACAGTGAGAGCTGCTGCAGTTGATGCTAGGACAGGGCTTGTGAGTAGTCCTCATCGGCAACCTCCTTGTGCACAAGCCTTGCCAAGTCTGGAGAGTCTTTGAGCTCCACACCCAGACTCCACTGGTAATGCCCACCACTAAGGACATGAATATCTTCAGCATGAACACGGCTACATTCGGCACAGAAGACTCCAGAGAGCAGTCCTCAACCCTTCGTCCGGGAAAAGAGACACACTTCCTCTCCAGAGAGCGAAACTTCCAGTAGTCCATGTTGAGTCTCTCGTAGAAGTAGCAGACTATCACGCAAGTGGCGGGGACAGTGTAAAGGACTGAGAAGATCCCAATTTTAAACATGAGTTTTTCCAGCTTTTCTGTGTTGGTGCCCTCGGTTTTCATGATCTTACGGATGTGGAACAATGCAACAAAACCGGTGAGTACAAAAGAGGTGCCGATGATCAGATAGCAGGAGAGAGGGATGAGAACGAACCCAGTTAAAGCATTGGTGTCCATACTACCGACATAGCACAGTCCGGTCAACTCATCGCCTGCCACTTTACGCATGGTGAGAATGATTATGGTCTTCAAAGCCGGAATGCCCCAGGCGATCATGTGGAAGTAGCTGCTGTGAGCCTCGATGGCTTCATGCCCCCATTTCCTGCCAGCTGCAAGGAACCAGGTAAGTGTAAGAATGACCCACCAGATAGAGCTGGCCATGCCAAAGTAATACAAAATGAGGAAGACTATGGTACATCCTGTGCTCTCTAAACCCTCTTGTATCACATAAAGCTGCCCATTTTCCCTGTCGCAGGCAATGTTCTCAGCTCCTGCCACAGAGCGGATGATAAAAGCCACAGAGTAGACATTGTAGCACATGGAGAGGAAGATAATAGGCCTCTCAGGGTACTGGAAGCGCTGTGGGTCCAGAAGGAAGGTGAGGACTGTGAATGCAGTCGAGACAAAGCAAAGTGTAGACCACACAACCATCCAGATGAAAGCAAAATCCTTGTCTTGCCTGGACCAGAACACATCCACAGTGGGGGTGCATCGTGGTGCACAAGACTTGCTCCTCTCCACATACTGGAACTTCTCCTGGTTCTCACAAGACCCAGATGATTGCCCATGTCCGATACCAGACTGCCTGGGTCTGGAGGGCACAGGCAGCATGCCCTTCCCCTTCCTTGTCTCAGGCACTGTGTCATTCTCTGGAGCCTCAATGCACAGTGAATTAGGGTCATTATTGGTTGGCAGCTTTGAACAGTCCAATGAATCCGGCCAGCCGAAACTGAATTTCTCCATAATTGGAGAGCATTTCTGCCTCGCTTGCTCGCACATAGGCCGGCATGCTGGGATGGTGTTGGACACTTTGTCTGTGCACATGGGCACATACAGGGAACACAGGAAGAAGCGAAGGTGCCCATCACAGCCGTATTCGACCAGAGGAGCAAATTCACTGAGTTTTATACTCGCCTCCTCTTGACTGTCATATTTCATGAAGTTGGGCATCCGTGTCATGTTGTAGCCAATTCCTTGGCACATAGGAATGGTGATCGGTTCGCATTTTGCTGGTCTGCCCCACTCACCCTCATAACCACCAATCTCCAGCGAGAACCCAGCAGTCACTAGTTGGCACAGGAGTACCACAACCATCACATGACACGCCATGGTAATGGCACGGAATTTAAAGATCCCACAATACATCATTAGCAGGCAAACAAGTTCATAAAGCTCTCCATGTCACAAACACTGCACAGCAAAGAGAATTTGCTTTAATCCAGGCATATTAGGAAATAAAACTGGATGCAAAATATGCTTGTACTGTTCGTGGTCTCATCTTTGCAAAGAACATTCCTACTTCACTCTTCGCTTTTGATCCAAAACAGCTCTGCGACCGACGTCCCGCGCGTGCGCCGTCAAACTGAAAGTAAACCGCGCGCGCGTGTCAGACGTTTTCCCTGTCACGCTTATTTCCGTTCCAAACCATAAATGCGCGCGCGTCTCGTCTCGTCTCGTCTCGTGCGGCCGCAGCCTAGGTAAAGCGGAGTGCAGCAACGTTCTCTCAGCACAGCGCGCTCTCACACTGAACTTTGCCTTTTTCTCTCGCGCTGTGTCCGGGCGAGCTGGGCGGGAGGGACTGACTCCTCCTCGCCCGCGGCGCTCAGCCAAAATACCGCATGCTTACAATCGCCCTGAGAGAGAATCCATTTATATGGCCAATAATATTTCAGAGTAAATAGAGCTCTCTCTCTCTCTCTCTCTCTTACACACACACACACACACACACACACACACACACACACACACACACACACACACACACAGAAAGAGAGGAATGAACACACAATGAGCAACAATGCTAGTTTGCTAGGAAGTAAATAAATGCAATGCGCTGAAGGCGTGTTTGAATTAATGTGCGAAAACAAAGTTAAAATAAGCATAGTGCCCTTTAATTAATCCTCACGAAAATACATTTACAACCCTCAATTTATGTGACTTTATCGGATTATCACAAAGCGATACCCTCGATTTCACAGCTACAACACAACGATGAAGTACAGGTCCGGATTTTTCAGTCAAAATAGAAACGTAACTTATAATTTCTTAAAGTTACTTAATGAAAGTAAACGTATATGAAGTTCTTGTTTTTATCAGTTTAATTGAATTTTTGTCCCTTCACTAAGGAAGCAACGCTAACGGTCAGAGTTAGCATGTTAGCAAACTGTTGAGAGATTAGGAATGAACCCGCTCGTTAGTTAGCGTTAGCTAATGTTTTCCTATGTTCCTTCACTCTCAGAAAAAAGGGCCAAAAATATGGAAGTACCATCAAGAACAACTCTTTTGTACATTTAATATGTATCTTTTACCTGTATGAATATACAGTAGCATAATCTAAATACCACAGACATGACTTTAAATCTTTACTCTCAAAGCTAATTAATGCTATACCACATGCAGCTTAAAGCGTAAAACAGACACAGGCCTACTAAAGCTGCGAACGATGTACTACCCCCAGCCGCAAGGAAAATTACATTTACTTAAGTACCTTTATTTCTGAACATGATAGAAGGTGGAAAATATTACCTAAGGCTAACAAGCAACAGCTTCGTTCCTCATCTCTGAAATGTTAGCTAGCGTGATAACAGTCGATACAAATTAGCTGCTAACGGAGAGCTTTCACAATACAGATGGCCTTGACAGGAAGTGCAGCAAACAGAGTGCTGTGAGAGATATTAGGTCTTCTTATTCCTCACATCAGTTAAAGCTTAAATTTGTTTGAAATACAGATTCCTTTCAAACTAAATGCTAAAAAGGCACCTTATGACTTTACACATATAGGATTATAGAGAACTGTAGCGGTCATATTTGAAAATTCAAGGAAAATCAAGTCAAGTGCAGAAACTTAAAGAATACTTTGCCAGCTGCTGTCATCCAATAGAAGAATCATTTTTAGGTGTTGGGCTGTTCTCAGTACAGCTCAGTACGGACTTGTGAGTGGTGCTTGTAAAAATAGTCGGTAAACTATTCCATACTAGCTGTGGCAATTTATTTAATTTTAAAGTAATAAATAAGTAACTGTATATGCAGTGTGCCCTATATGTACATGGTAGGTGTAGTTAATAATGTGGCTGATCCAGAGTACAGAAGCCTGCTGTTCCCATCTAGTGGCCGTGAACCAAGCAGCATTTAAGATTCTCTCTGTGGTACTAAGAAAGAAAAAAAAAAAAAACTTTCCATGAGCCTTTCCAAAACAATGCTACCGATTTGTTTAATACGTTAAAGTACTACAACTCCTTTTTCCTCCCGCAGAAATGGACTGCCACAAAAAGCTCCCAGAAATGAGTCGACTCTGATTTCACCAGTTCCATTAGCCTTGTCTCTTTTTGTGTGGCAGCACCAGTGTCATTTCCATATGAATTCTCCCTCTCATCCCAAACATGACCCTGAAGGGTCAGCCTCAGCTCTATGCCATTAGTATGCCATCTATGCCATCTGCCCCCATTAGTACCTGCTGGCATTCCCCCAGAGTGGGTTGAATGTGAGGACAGCAGTGCCTGTTCCATGCTGCCTTTCAATTCTCAATCTGAACGTGATATGTGCGGCCCTGGAGTGCTCTTGTTATGCATATATTTACCTCCCAACTCCTCCTATGATAGTCAGGAGTAGGACACATCAGTATCATTTTTGTATAAACGAAGGAATGATTCTTTCCTTTTCTTTTGAATGGTCAACTGCATGTTTGAACTGGTGACATAAAGAACATGAGAAACGCTCTAACCATACGGACTACATCTTTTAAACAACATGCACTTGTTTTTATGCAAATTTAGAATTAGCACACAGGAAAATATGAATGGAAAAGGTTTTGGCAGAGTTGTCAATGCTGGCATATTGAAGTTTTGTGAATAAATTATGATGTAGCCAGCACAAGTTCCACTAAAATCCAATAACTATGTGGTTTTGGACACAGCCCATGGCTTTTTGGCTGTCATTATTTGATTATTTTAACTTGTCGTGCCCTCATTATAATGTCCTTATTACAGTAGACACATTTCATACTTTCTTCAGCCTTTTTGGAAATGCTTCAAATTCACAAGAAGAATATATACAGTACCTTAAATTACAAGACAGTGGATATTCAAGATGAAATACAACCCAATCTTACTCGAAGCAAAAAAGGTCCTTCCACAGAAACACTCCCAAGCTCATGAATGCAGAGTGACAGTAACAGCACTATTTGTCGATGAGCGCATAAAATAGCCATCATGAATATTCCCAATATAACAGTTAGCCAAGAGCCCAGGAGGCCCAAAACGTTAGCACGCGTCTGGTTCTCTGGCACTGGAGTAAATTCAGTGCCCTGTTAGCCTCATCCAGAATTATGAGCACAGCGTGCAATGCCAAGGAAAGCAAACACTTTATGAAAATAAATGCCTGAGGCCCCTAAGCTCGATTTGCTCTATGTAAAGTGCACTGCTTAAACCAGACTGTCCATGAAAAAGGCATTGTATTTAAACCTATGGAATCCAGAATGTTTTTTTTTAATGGAGAGAGAAAGCGACAGCTAATGTGAAATAAAATGTTAAAAACTGTGCATGCTTTTTTTTTTTAAATCCCCACATTTGTTTGCCACTGAATGGCTAGATGGGATTCCTCTTAGAGGTTTTATCTCAGCCATCTGATCCCAACTGTCTGGACTGTCGTAGCTGTTCTCAAGTGAAGGCCAGTTTGAGGTGCATTGTCAAGATGCCTTGCGGTCCTTAAAGACGTAATATTTCCATGCTTTCCCATGGCTTGTCGGCATCACAGGATCGAGTCCCTCTTGGGAAACGGAGGAGCCAAGATTTTCAGCATCACATATGCTTACACATGCTCACTTGACACGGCGGGTGCTGGTTTGTTGTCCTCTGATTAGGTTTCAGCCAACAGACAGATGTTCTCTCATAGTTACAGACAAGGAGGGTGGGTAGTGTCATTCATGCACAAGTGGCAGACATACTGAATGGATATCTAATGGAAAGTCATATTCGTGCTAACTTTGGAGCATTTTATTTTAAAGATAACCATCCTAGAGTTCAAGGCTCCAAGAGGTCTGATGCGTTTGCATGCCTCTGGTTCTTTGTTCTTCAAAGGTACAGATCATGGAAATTAATGGCTTTCTAGCCTGCACCCAAATAGCAAATCACACACCAAGCTAAGAAAGCTTAAAGCCAAAGTTAATTTTGAATCGGAAACAGCAAGCAACAATCAAGTAAATTTGTTAAGTTGCACACACCTGGGGTCAAATTATCTGCACTTGGAGGACAGCTGGGATGGAAGAGGAGTTTATTGGCTAATTAAAATGAATTGGACAGCCTTAACTCAAATGCCTCCCCACCCCAGCTTGGGTTACCAGCAAGTCTTGTGGACGTAACAAGTCCTATTAATACAGCATAGATGGCTGGAGGAGTCGATGGTATCTTGCTGGCATCGATCCAGTTATGTTTCCAGGGAAAATCTGAAGACGGGCAATGAGTAAGTTCCAAATATGTGTTGCAGCTGTAGTGAGAAATCAACGTGGTGTAGGGTGTAGTAGGTAGCGCTACCAGAGATATATTGTTATTGTATGAGATGTGTCAACCAACAATAAAACATGCATTTGACTGACTTCCTGAAGAGTCAAAGCAGTAGTGAGAGCAGTCATGAGCAAACACAGACTCAGAAATTTCTTACACAAATATTATGATATTCACTGACCTAGCTTTCCTGCACCATAACAAATATTGTGCTTGGACGACTGCCTACCTGCCTATTCTGGATCCAGCTCTGAATTGCAGTTTCAAAATTTTGTGCCTTCAGGTTCAAGTACAAGGAGTAAATATGGACTTACTGACAACCACTTCAGGGCTGTTTAACGCTCAATTTCAAGAGATCAGAAAGCGTTGCTCAATTTTCTGCAACAAAAGTTCTGACACTATTTCTGGCTGCAATTCAAATCACAGGTTTGCATCAACATCCTCATTATAAGTATTAAAATTCAGCTAACAGCTTACAGAGGGAATTATAAGACTCTGCCTTCTAAGGCTAATAACAAACAGATGTGCTTTAACAAGGAATTAAACAAACCTGTTGAAGTCTTCTGTAAGGAAATGTTTGTTCAAAATTTAAGGAATTAGTCTCCAGTGTCAGCACTTCAGCTCAGTCTTCAGGACAGGTATAAATATATAGTTACTGTGACGCATGAAAAATTGAAATCATGGGAAAATCACTGTGGTATAAGAGAAATGAAAAATCTTCAGGATGTGCAGCTACATGTCAAGCCACATCACACTACCATTTCATTGATTATTTTCTCTCTATCCTCGATGTCCAGTATAAACTTCCTGTCCATGTCACCATCCCTTTAACCCTTTCTCATTTTATCTGCCTTTATTACGTTTGCTGTTTTGTTTTGTTTTTTTTACCATAAAAGGTTTGGTTAATACGCATAGAGCTCCGATTCTTGTCTTCCACACAGCACAGGAGGGGAAAACAGAAGAGGAAAAAACAGCATCATTTTTGGCAAAAGCCGAGGCGCCCACATAACATCAGTCCTTGTTCTTCAAGAGTGCACAGTGGCTTCTTAAGGAATTATAATATGAAATTAAACAAACTCCGGCTGCCTAATAGTTTGTGCACTAACAGCAGACAGGGCTTTCAACTCCGAAAGACCTCTCCTGAGCAGCAGCGTGAAGAACCATTAAGTTAGGCGAAAAGCTCAGACATGAAGACGACAACAAAATAAACAATGAATAATAAAACAGAAGCCATCCACAAAGAAATTCAGCACAATGCAGGAGGAAGACTATAGAAAAGCACCCTGCCCAAACATGCTTAAGATGGCAATGATGTCTCCCAACTAGTTAATCTTCATGGAGATAACATCAGACACACATTTCTTCCATGCTAACAGTCTTGAGAAAGCTGGCATTTTTGTTTAAGCCAGCAGGATTTCATAAACACAAAGGCAAATGTGCAACGATCAAGCTAAACCTATAATTCATTCAAGTAAATAAACTTGAATTCCCATTTAATAACAATCTGACTTAAATCTCTTCCATTTATTGGGTCCAAGCAGGGTTTTTTTTAATAGAAAATCAATTTGTTGGAACATGATTTCATTATGAACCCTCTTTTTTTGCCTAGTATTTCTCAAGTTCTGCTTTTTAAGAGCAACAGAAATATACAGCTGGAACATAGAATAGGAGAACTTACATTATAACGTGATTATATTTATTTTTATATTATTATTGTGACTTTTTAATCGCTTACATCTTACTTTATGGCTTATATGTAAATTAATTGTCTATAATATCTGTTAGTAATTCAAATCACAGGTAATATTAATGAGCTTGTTCAAATTCATTAGCATTTATTTAGTAACAGCAAATGTGGGTCGACTCCATATAATGTAAACTTTCTTAAATGACATGGTGTTAATTTGTTTATTTTTAAAGAAAAGCGTAACTGCTGACTTGTGTGACGGTGAAGTTTTCTGTAAAGAGAAGTTTATTTAACATTTAGGTAAGGGGTCTTTACTGTCAGCACTTTTTAACATAGAGTTAAATCTATAAGCATAAAAGCCTAAAAAAAAGTATAATCTATACGTTTTTTCACTGGGAAAGTCTTCAGGAGGAAATAAAGAAAAAATTGTAATCGTTGACAAATTGCCATAGTATAAGAATACAATAACATTTTATATTATAAGAAAATAATCACCTTCTGGGCGGTAACAGTAACTCTGCTTTACAACACACCCCCAAGTGTTTTATTGCTTAATTTTTTTTCTTATGGATATTAAATGAACATATTGTAGAGTTACAGCTGTAGCAAATCCTTAACGACACAGCAATGGGATGACTGGGGGAACATAAACGCATCATTAGTGTTTATGTGTGCCGATGCAGAATTTAAGATTTAGTGTCACTTCGAGTAAAATGAGGGTTTTGCTCATGTGCATGCAATGGTCTTCACTGGCTGGTTCGAACTTTCTTGGGTAGTTGGCTCCTTGGCAGAGCGGCCATTTAGCTGGACTGTTTTTTATGGCACTGTAGAGGCAGACACTGTGAAAGAACCAAGGCGTTTTTAACACATTTTTCTTTGGGGATCAATAAACTAGGGTTGCTTTTCAGTACTCCCCCCATCATTTCCCTTTCAGGCTGCTCACGCACCAGATTATCGAGTGCTTCATTAGATCACTTGGAGATTGTTAGACAAGCCCTAAGAAGGATGATGGAGATCATGAATGGAATTAAATACTTAAAGCTTCAAGAAAATGTAGATTTTAATTCTAGGTGTTTTTACTTATGGATAGCTTTTAGTATATAATGCTCCTAAAATTCATGTTTTCATGCCTAAAGAGCTTGCTACTTTATATATTACATTACATGCAGTATAGGCTATTACATATGAATTCATTTCAACTGGTGGAAAAAGCTATTCACTGAATTGAAAAGAACACTTGAAAAACATTCATTTGCTTCATGCAAAACTGTGATCACCACCACCAACAGAAAACAAGTGGGCAAAGCGCTGGGTTATTTGGTGAGAAAAAGCACAGGGTAGAACATGCTGAAAGCATAAATGATAAATTGCATAAAGTTGTCTCGTCCACCCTCGTATGTTAGCGCTTTGATCTGACTTTTCTGAAGATGAGAATTCAAGTCAAATATAACTACTCATTCGCCTATTAGTCCTTAATTTACCACGGGCTTGTAATGCATCATGGAGCATCCCACAAGCCAGGATAAACAGACCCACAGCTCGGACTTTTAGGCACCATTAACAAAGAGGCACTGTGCCCTACTAGGTGCCTCTGCATATCCCATTAAACCATCAGCACTCTCAAATGTTCCCTAAAAATCCTCGAAAAAAAAATCTTTTTGCTATACAAATCTTTAGGCAAAACTCTTTTTTTTTTTTTTTTTTTTTTTTTTTTTTAAGTTCCTCACAGATTTCTACATTCATCCAAATAAATGAACAATAAGCCTGAGATACTGCCGTTCTAGAAGATGAGAAATGACCCCTCTTTGAGGGAAAATGTCCATCAATGAATGGCTATTCCTAAATTTAGCCTAGTGCTACCCTAGACTGGGGAGTGCGTTTAACCAGAGGTAAGAAGAGGGAGAGAGAGAAATCTAAACATACCTTTCCTACAGTATAAAGCTGCAAAAAAATGACCTTAAGAGAGAGGAAGCGAGAGAAATGTCTTTCATAAAGCTAAAGGGAAAGAAAAGGCCAGGCTCCTGCTGTCAGTGGCGATGATATGAATAGGGCATTGATCTGCCAGGCCGGAGATGAGGGAGTAAATGGAAAGCAGCGTTTGCTGAAGTTATTGGTGCATGAATCATATTAACTGCCACACCGAACAGATTTAAGAGCTATGATTTTTATTTCCTCTTCTCTCTTCCCCCATCTGCATTTGCACCAAATGAACTCACCGGCACGTGGCACACTGCAGCCTGCACCACTCACATGACCGTCTCTGGATCTTTTGGAGTTCATCGACATGATGTATATGTCATAAGAAGTACAGACAAAAGTCTCAGTGAAGATTTGAGCCTCCTTGCCAGGTTCTGTCCGGTCTAAGCTGGAGCTTTGCATTCAGACGCATGCTGTGATACTACCTATACCGATGGGTGGCCTCGCTAAATCTGTCCGTGAGTGTGTAGATGACATGCAGCACCATCTTATCAGATCAAACCTTCCTCTGGATGTTCATCAGATTGAAGACACACAAACCTTTTCTCTGTTTAGGGGCATGCTAGGGCTAGCAGAGACGTCCAGGTCCAATGCTATCTCATGTCTCCATTTTAAGATGGTATCAGCTTCAAGTCTGCACGCAGAATGCTCCAAACACTATGGCGCCTGTGCTAGGCAGGCTGAACAAACTCAGCTTTCAGTACTTCAACTTGTAAACATCAAATAAACATTACCGTATTGAGCAAAGTGGTCAATAACACACGCCATACAAACTCCCTATAAATTAGCTGTAACTATGAAAATGATAATATGGAACATGTGTATCAATACACTACCGGTCAAAAGTTTGGACACACCTTCTAATTCAATTATTTCTTTATTTTTATGACTTTAAAAGAGACAGGATAATGATGGACTGTTGTTTCTCTTTACTTAGTTGAGCGGTTGTTGACATAAAAGGTTATTAGTGGAATTTCTTT
>JAQQZX010000017.1:12792887-12817887 GCA_030068355.1 Notoglanidium maculatum
CATGTCTTTGGACTGTGGGAGGAAACCAGAGCACCCGGAGGAAACCCACACATGCACGGGGAGAACATGCAAACTCCTCACAGAAAGGGTGACCCGGGGCTCGGACCAAGGACCTTCTTGCTGTGAGGCGAAAGTGCCTCAAACATGTATATGCTGTTTCCTATTATTAATATTACTATAAACCTAATATGTTTATTAACCCTATTTGTAGACACTTTTATTCATTTCAAGCTTTTAATTGTCTTGTTCTATTGGCAGATGATTTTACTTCTTTCTAGACATAAATGCTTAAAGTTAATTGCCAGTAGAACACTATTTTAAGCAAAAAATGTCTAGAAATAGGTTTAATAATCTTCTCTTTGGTATAAGGGATTCATATTATTAACATCTTATTAAATTAGATCAATCTGACTATACTCCAGACATTTTCATTTGCTTAGATGTTTAGTGATGGTCCCCAGTTCCATCCTGAGTTCAGTATATGAACATTGCCTTGAAGAATATGTTTTTTTCCCCCTCTAACCCCCAAGATAGAATACTGGGCATGGAAATATAGAAATACCAGATGTTTGGATTACATTAGGTACTGCCTTTTTTGTTCCTTGCCTTTCCTCCTCTTCATTAACATGTCTGAAGTGTTCTTTAATTCTCTCACCTTATTCCTGCTTCATAAATCCAGGTTTAAAGTTTTACACAAGTGCTCACTCTCCGTTAGTTTCCCAGAGGCTTTGGATTTAGGGTGTGAGTGCAGCACTGCTGTTTGGCTGTGTTTGGGTGCTGTCACTGAGAGCAGCGGTCCAGGGAAACCATTTGGCACAAAACAAAGAAACTGTTGGCAGTCATTTCCTTTCTCTCTCTCTCTCTCTCTCTCTCTCTCTCTCTCTCTCTCTCTCTTTCTCTCACCCTCCCTCTGTTTTCCGTGCCTGCAGGAGGTGAGGTCTTCCCTAATGTGCCAAATTACTGAAACACTTGTAAACAAATACTGGCTGGATTGATGCCATGCGGCGGGGTTTTAGCACTAAAATTATACTCTGCAGCTCACATGCTGCTTTCTGACTGAACAGGCCATTAGTTATCATTTCACCATGACATATTTTCTTCATTAGATTAATTATGCCCATCTATCTATCTATCTATCTATCTATCTATCTATCTATCTATCTTTGTTCTGATAAATTTGAAAATGTATGTATAAAGTGTGAGTGTGTGCGTGTGTGTGTGTGTGTGTGTGTGTATAAAATGTGCATCTCATTTGTTATTATAGCATATTATAATGGATTATAGCATATAACATATAACAGTATATGCTTGCTTAAATATTAATCAATTCATTTATCTCTGAGGCTTAAAGACTAACAGCTGTTGTGAAATTCAGTCGTATTCAAAGTTTTCCAAGCATGCAAGCCACAGAGCACATAGCACAATGTAAGCGTGTGTGTGTGTGATGGTGTGTGTGTCATGGTTAGACGGTAATGCAGCATGACACCTCTGAAATGAGACGGTGGTTGCCATGGCAAACAGCCAGAAGTTCTGGCGGAGGGTGACCGGTGTGTGCCGTAAATGATGTTTGATTAGTATTTAGCTCATGTGCTTTTACACTTCGCTGTCTGTGAGCTGCAGTCTGAGAGGTAGTTTGATGCTAAATATAACAGTAAACAACACTTCACAACTATACAACCGCACTGCAGCTGTTAAGATTTAAGAGGTGTTCTTCAAGGGTTAGTTAAGATTTCATTGCTTTCTAAAATGTAAACAGTCCATTGTCAGGTTCTAGCATGTAGGACCACATCACACCGCAGTGTCGTTGATTGGTTTCCTATAAAACAACACCCTGTCACGTTTATGGTTGATTGGTAACGAATTTGATTGAAACGGTCTATAATATTAGAATTACCCATTATCAGAAATTAACCACTAACATATCACATTTCTTAGTCCAAGGGCGCCTTCATGCTAGCTGTGCTGTATCAAAATGTATGCTAATTGACTAAACAATGTGTAATCTAATCCAATAAGGTGACAGAAAGAGCAAACCGCAGCTCTGCTGGGTGAAAGAGGAGCGGATGGGACTGCAGGTGCAGTGTAGGATGATGGTGTTGGAGTGTTTGACAAATCGATGAAAGACATTGTCGATAATCATAACAGAGACTCCGCCACACACACACGGCTCTCATAACAGCACTGTGGCCAGAGAGGCTAGAGCTGAAATGTATGAAGTGTGTGAATGCATTCATTTATAAAAGAAAAATCACAACATTATATTTTATTGTATATACATATATAAGAGCTATTTGTCTATAATTTGTCTCACAATTATATTAATATAAATTAAATAATAATTAATAGACAATATTAATATGATACCCCAATACAGTTTTGGAATGCATTATTGCTCATGTTTAAAGAGATACGGTTTGTGCCGAAGGCTGGCAGATTTGTCCTTTGTCCATCCATCCCTGTCCCTTTCTCTGCCCCTGCCTGCCACTCCGTCCTCTCGTGGCATATATCATGATTCCCCCATAATAGCTCATCTGTCCGCTGTACATGGAAATGTGTCAGCGTTATCGATCTCCTCCCCTGTGCTGTTTAACATTCTCTGCCAGCTTTGCACTAAAAACGCCAGCGAACATTTCTGATCTCAGATTCACCGTGTGCTGTATGCTACATATTTTTTTCCATCTAAATGTCAGTCTAGGAGATGTGATAAGAGAAAAATGTGACTTGAGGATTACTGCTTGTGTGAGCAGGTATTGATTTAGTTGTTATGACAAGCATATATAAGTAGGACTAAAATTATTGGAGGGTGCAAACAAAACAGATGCAAGTCCTTCCAGTGTTTACCAACAGTAATAATAATGTGATGATGATCATTTCAATGAGCCCACTGTAGCTGAAAGGACTGGAACCCGATGTGGTCCATCTGCCACTGGATTCGACAGGTTATGTGTTCTGAGATGCTTTTCTGCTCACCATGGTTGTAAAGAGTGGTTATTTGAGATACCTTAACCTTCCAATCAGATCAAACCATTTTGGCCATTGTCCTCTGACCTCTCTCATCAGAAAATCATTTCCACCTGCATAACTGCTGCTCACTACTCTGTGTAACAATTCTGTATGTACTCCAGAGATTGGTGTGAGTGAAAATCCCAGGAGATCAGCAGTTTCTGAAATACTCAAACTAGCCCATCTGACACCAACAACCATGCAACAGTTAAAGCTATGGAGATCGACCCTCCATTTTAATATTTGATATGAACACGTGATGTGAACCGAAGCTTTTGACCTGTGTCTGCAGAGCTGGCTGAATGTATAATTGCATGAATAAAATGAAAAAAAAAAAAAAACCAGAGGACGTACATTCAATTAAATTGCAAATGAAAACAAACTAAAACAGCGTATTGAAGTTGATTACTTAATGCAAAGTGGAATTGAGTTCCACAATTTTAGCCTAGAGTGATTAAAACCTTCTCTAAGACGTGCTCTTACAATGGAGCGTTTCTTGTCAGAAAGCACAAGAAAAAAAACATTTTCAGTCCATCCTCTCACTTCCTACCAATTTCCACCTTCGCCCTGACTTCAGAGGGGGCACCTTTGACCAGGTCAAGAGAGAGTGAGAGACAGATGAACTCAAAGGTGCCCTTGTCCAATTACTGCACACTGTGCCCACAGCGAAGTGCCAGAGGTGTGGGACACTAATGGATGTAGCTGCTGCATGATTTCCTGGCCCAATTTGAGCCCGCGTGAGCCCACAGTGTGACCACAGCATGAAACGACTAATGCTGCTAATGGTCCAGGAGGTCACGCAGAGGGAGATGTGGTCACCTCCTGCGCTTGATTCAGTGTCCGATCCCTTAGGACATTCTACAATGGTACAGTATTATATTCTTTTTGATATGTAATCCTTTTAACGACGCTTTTTTTAATCGTGTGTGTAGTAGCATTATGCTTTCCCTTGCTTAATGAGCTAACTGGATTTATTTTGCTCCATTTGTTTATCTGGCATGTGAAAATGAGCCAAGTCTAATTGCAATTTTCATGCAAGTAAAAATATGATGTGACCTGTTACATATGATTGTAATCAGATCCCGTCAAAGTTATTGTTTGCCAAACAAGTCTAAGATGCATGACTGGTTGGCAGTGGTAAATATTTTATTTCGCGCTTTCCAATGGCTAATTACATTTCAATATTGGACACGTTTGCCAGCCAGCAGTAAAAGAAAAGGATTCTTTTAATTCCTTTGATTGATTTGTCCAGATTCAAAGCCTCGCTATAATCTGCTCATTTGTATTCAAGATTCTTTACAATGGCTTTTTATTTACACAGTGTCTAATGCTGACTTAAAGAAGATCCTGGAGAATCTATTTGAATGTATAAAAAAAAAAAAACCCCACAAAGCCTCTCTGCTTGATTAATATTACTAACAGCAGCTCTGACAGTAGTTCTGGCTGCAAGGCAAATTACGGGTTTATATTAATGTACTTGTTCCAATACATTATCGTTTCTGTAGTAACAACTCACACAGGGACTTGTATGGCGGATTCACCACGTAAACAGAATAAAACAAACCGCGAGAAGATATTTGTTTAGCAATTTTGGAAGGAGTCTCCAGGGTCAGCAACAGTCCGAGATAAGGATTTTACATTTTGGATACAGGAATGTCTTCAGGACTTTAAAGTTTCTCTGTAATTTGACATGTCATGGGCTAGTGAAAGAATAACCATTTATAGCTACTATAGAGTAAGTGATAACAGGATTTAACTTGTGGGGTCCAATCTTACATTAATTTATTAAATACTTCCATCATGAATCCCATTTTATTTCTGGGATTAGACGACTAGCTGGCATTTAGACGTGAAAACAAAAGGTAGCTTCTTTACTCCACAAATTCAAAGCTCATTTGTTTGGTTTTTTTAAATCCTGATCGTTAACTCTTTACCTGTCATCAGTAGAATCCCACGTGTTCAACTTCATAACAATTCTCGCAAAATTACAACGCTTAAGCTTAGCATTTATCCCATTGCTTACGACTTCATTTGTATGAAATTGAACAAACTCTGACCACACCGCACTTATTCGTTGGAATGCATACAAATTTCTCATGAGTTTAGGTGACTGCTGATTTCTCTGAAGGCTCTCAGGAGCCAACGTGTTGTGCTGACGTTTTTATATTGATTAGCTCTCATAGCTGACCCAGTGCCTCAGCTTTGATTTACGAGTGTCGTTTTCAAATTAGCCGTTGGGTCTGATTTCTGGCTATAGCGTGCGGCCAAATGGCTTCCTTTGCCTCTTTGCCAGGGTCTGGTCCATACTGAGCACTGAATTGGATTTTTGATATAGTATAAGTTACGATAATATTATGAATGCTGTATTTTTGTTTCACATCTACTTCACATTTAAATGCATCATGAGCTACATAGTGCACCTTGGTGCTGGTTGTTTAAAGCTTTCCCTGCATGAAATACGATCCATCCTATTTAGCTATTTAGAGATAAAGATACTGATACCATTACCACCACTAAACAGATGCTGAGAAATTCAGGGTTTGGTGAGACTTTGATATTCATAACCAGAGCTATTTTACACAACCATGCTGGATATAATGAAAACACTGGGACGGTGTAAACGAGCAGAGCTGCAAATGATGTTTTGGGGTTAATCGAGAATAACTAAACGGGTAAATCTGGTTACTGGCCCCTCCAGCCGTCCATATCCCTCTGTCCTTAATGGCCTGCGACAGCAGGGTTCTGTGACGGCTCCATCCGGATACGTCCGTCTATTTAACCCTCCTACAGCTCATTATCACACTCCAATCAGTCAGTCAGCTAAATGGGACAGGAGAGACCACATGGCAGGAGGGGAAATAAGATTTCCACAATGCAGAGTAGGCCAAGTTGTAATTTTTTCCAAAAGCAAAAGCCCGAGACAAGGGTTGATCTGTACTAGAGACTGGTGCACACCTTCAATTTCTGTTTGATTACAAAGGCTTATCAGAAGTGATGATAAGAATTGAAATGCTTGTTAGATTGAATTTGCATTGATTGAGTGATTAGCTATCACCCTGGGTAAGCATTCTGAGAACACAGAGCCATTTTCTTCATCACCATTGTACACAATTTGCCACAGAACGCCAGCTTATGCAGCCTTTTCATGGTTAAATCAACATGAAATCCTGATTTTGCTATCTTGGCTAATGCTGGCATGAAGATCTGGATGTAACTGTCATGCCTGGCAGACTGAGCCTAGTATACAGAAAGGAGAGGTTCCTATTATCCGCTGCCGCCATGGCTTTCTCCCATTTTCAGTAATAATCCTGAAAATGCATATTGAACTTTTGGGAGATTTGGAATGTCATGCGAAATTTCTGGCTGCTCTCGGAAATGGTTCTGAATACAGTGTTTCCGTTGTGTCTAGTTTCTTGTCATTGTCTCGGTTCTTGCATTAGTGTGTCATATATGGGATTCCACATGGTAATGCTAATGCTTAATGTTTCTAATAGTGTATATGCATATGCTGTATTTGTACATTGAATCTTGCAAGGGTTTATAATGAAAAGAATCCACCAAGAATCTCAGCATGCGTTGCAGCTCATTAATCATTTCAGTGCAAAAGTCCAAAATCTCAGATTATGAAACTGTATAGAAAAATGTAGCCTGTTATTTTTTTTGCATTGCAAATAAATAAGATGAATAATTTCACAACCAGATGAAAACTCAGAGGATTACTAGATGTATGTTACTGAATCCCCATACATAGGTGCTTTTATAGGAAAATAATCATCAGTGTACATTTTATCCTTTTTGTTATAAACAGTTATAAAGTATTATAAACATTTTATAATAAAGGGCTTGTTTCATAAGTGGCTATATGAGTAACATGTCATCAAATACAAGTATAAAACATAAAACTACATGATAATAGTTGTTCAGTATTGTTGTAGAGCGCTGTAACTCAGGGTCTGGGGTAATATCTCTACCATACACACAGTTTATAATACATTATAACACACACTGCTGGTTTTTCAATTTGTACTCACTTAAATGACATAAATTAAAGCATTTTGTGAGGTTATGAAAGTGGAATGAATGCTATTTTAAATGAGTTTTGTTCTGAACAGATATAAGGGAGACATTATAGTCATATGTTTATGATTTATAAAGCATTAAGCATTTAACTATACTAGCTACAAGTTTGTGCCAGGCGTTGCAAGGCAGGAAAATATGATGTATTACATCTAAATTTGTTTTGAATGCAATCTGCCAGTCTGTTATTATGCTGCATCTTTTGGCACTGACCTCACCGCGTCCTTCAGGAGGAGGGCTGTCACGGGCCAGGGGTCACATGACTTCACCAGGAAATATGGCTGTCTTCAGCGGCAAAGGCTGTGCGGAAGAGTTATGAGGGCTTTTGCGGGATGCCGAGATGAAGGCAGAGGTCAGGGATATTGATGAAGGCCAGTGTGCACTCCTCATCCCTCGGAGGCAGAGAGCAGGGTGACAAGAGCTCTCTGTCAAACTCCTTGGCATGCAGGTTAATGTATTAATTGTCTAGTAAACAGAGCCTTGGGAAAGATAGAGACTTACAAAGATGAACTGTGCACTGGCTTCTTCTCCGAGGAAGAGGAAGAGATAGTGTCTTCGACACAACATCGAGATCAGTCAAAACAATATAGGAAAGATTATTTTAAAAAGGCGTAAGTTTTTAAACATTTTGATAGGGAGGTTACGCTGATCTTTACATCTTATCTGTAGATATGAATATATGAGGTCAAAACCATGAACTGTTTTTTCTTTCAGTGTTATTTACAACAGCTTTAATTTAAATCACTGTTTATTCACTCTTTGAGAAATTCTCATAACACACTGAAATAATTCATATAATGCCAAATAATATGTTTACAAGGTTTCATCAAGGTCTCTTATATGATAACACTGTTGTATTCTCCGTTCTGATTGGCTAGAAGGTGTTGATTAATTTTCTATACACAGGTTTACATTAATGTAAACTCTAAAACTAATAATAAATAAATAACAATTATTTAACAGATAACATGCAGTGTAATTACTGACATGGTGAAGTTTTCTGGAAGGAGACGTGTATTTAACATTTAGGGAAGGAGTCTCCAGTCTCAGCCCTTTGTGACAATCAGTAAAGACAGAGGGCATGATGCGTTCCAGTTTCTTATGACAAACTGTGGGTTTTTGTCCTATTCAAGAAAGACAAAAAAAAAAGCCTGTTTATAGCCAGAGGATAAGCAATAGCAGTGCCTAATTTGCTTCATGGATGTTCCACAACGTTAACTTTAAATGGATAAAAAGCATGAGGTGTTGCTCAGTAAAAGATTTTAAAAGTTGTAGTTGCTGGAATAATTGCTGCGGTATAAGAGGAAGAACATACTTCAAGACATGCTCTTATTGGAAAACAATCAATTTTGTGGCGGTAACAGTAACTCCTATAATGTTTTATTCTATACTTAATACTGAACACTTGATATTGACTATAACATCCATATTGCTTTATTGACTTAGTAAATAATGAAATGTTTGAAAAATACAATTGGAAAAAATTGCACTTGTCTTTCATAAATAATATATCCATGTCCAGGCTCTAATATACAGTAGATATATACAGTGAATTGAACATGATAACTTTTAAAATGCTATCATGTGGTTGCTTATTGGTATTATTACCTCCTCAAATTAAAGCAGCAGAACAGAGCAAAAAGAAATTGTTCACATCTGCTGTCTCGGTGCAAGTAATAATGTGCCGTAAAATTAACGTTTCAATTCCTGGGATTGTATTGGCAGGCACATCTAATCAATCTGCTTCTGCGCAATATGTAACTCAATTGGATTTCACCATGAGGCAGAGCAACGCTTCCCTTAAATTCAATAATTGTGTCACATTATGTTGCTCATTTCTACTTATTAGTAACAAGCTTCAGTGTGAATACATGGACAAAGTGCCATGATTTATTTTGTTTAAAGTGGTTTTGGAAGTCGTTTTTAAGATCTGCATCATTCATTTCTGCCTTAAAATTACAATAAGTAATGAAACATCTAAAGTTTTGGTGAAAGACTATGCCTATCACCCATCTTGCACTTGGTTCTCTGAGTTCTTCTCTCCGTAGCATTTAGTTAAAAGCTCCAGTGGTCTGCATTTGAGAAAAAAAATGCTTTCTCAAGCTCTGTCAATCACAATCTTTGTAGTCAGGTAGTACAATGGTGTCCATGTTTGGGCTAATGTGTGGTTTTATAGAAAAATAACAGCGTGATGCTAAACCTAAGTGAGCCTCTGTCCGGTCTTTACTGCTTTGGGACGGGTCGTACCATTGAGGTAAGTATCTCTTAAAGCGCTACTCTATTTTGAGTGCCATCAGCCATGTGTAATTGCCTTAATTGTGGTAAGTTTGTATCAGTTTGAGTGGCATCAGCATGTCAATGAGGCATCTCTCTATTGGAGAGCTCTTCCTGTTAATTAGGCAGAATTGATTCGAATGAGTGATGCTGATACTCCTTAATCTACTAATTAATCACAGGTGCATGGGCAAATTAAGAGCCGTGCCATTTAGACTTCATCAAAAGCAGTGGATAACGATAGCCTGACAAGACAGAATGCCGGAAAAATTCTATTCACAAACAAATAAGTAATAAATACAAAATGAGCCTTTTTTTATGCTACAGCCATAAAACATGATCTGCAATGGTCAATGTTAAAACTAAGCATGGGTTAAAAACAGGCGATTCACGCTGAAAGCAAAACAAAATGTTGTTTTTGAATAACCAATATGTACCAGGAAAACCACAATGTAAGTGCACTAACAAGTCAGCAAACTGCCACAAATTGCCTGCTATTCACAATAACAGAATAGAAGGTTGTTTGCCGTTAGCAAATGGCGAGGTGATTACAATAGATTGCTACTGTTGTTCCACATGCTTCCTCTTCACCTGTACCTTCACCACCACGTGACTGGGTTAGGATGGCCTCCTTTGGAATAATGAGTGTTTACACAGCCATGTCCCACCACAATGCGTTACCGTGTCCCATCATCCCCAATTATGCCACTTATCGATTGTGCCACGTTCTAAACAGCACTGACACACACCACTGGTCATTTAAGCTGTTGAACAGTGGAAAATTTTTGAATTGCCCCCCACCTAAATGGCACTTGCTGTGCGTTCCTTATACTATAATGCTCCCCATAAAGGGGGAAGACATACAACAGCAATTTCCCCTGCAACAAAGACTGCGCAGATACAGAAGGTGAACAAAACAAGTGAGCAACAGTAGAGAGGAAATCAGCGTAGTCTGTAGGATTTAAGTGGCCAATTTTGGGGCTGTTCTGGGAAAGCAGTCAAAGGTGTTGTAGGCCTGTCGTCTTTTTTTTTTAATTTTTTTTTATACAGGGGTTTTACTGAAGCAGCGCTTAAAAAATATATTTTGCCAACATGGTTGGATGTGTTATAGACGGCAGATTTTTGATGTTGTGCTCTTGGGGTTAGCAAAATTGGCTGTATCCAAACACCTATCGCTGCTCTCCATGATGAACAACAAGGTACTTCATATGGTTATATGATGTAGCCCAATATCTCCCTGTTCTAGGTTGTCCTTCAGGGAAAACCCTTAAGTCTTAAAGGAACCCCGTAGGCAGCTAAAACCCTTAACTTTTCCTTTACCATAAAGTGCTTGCTCTTTCCAGAAATGAAAAACTTGAGGTGGTTTGGATACAGTAAAAGTATGCCTTCTGGTCGGCTCCGACTGCAGGTATGCATCAGGCATATTCCCTTGAATGGAGGCCCCAAAGCATACTAGAGATTATACTGTATGTCATCATTGCATTTGGAACATCTAGAGATCTGGAATCTCTGGTCAGAGATACAAAAGACTTGGCTCACCTTCTCAGTTTGTTGCTACCATGACCCCCACCATAAGCTGTCCCTGCTGAAATCAGGGTACACTATTGGAAAAGGTTAAATCCAGAGCCCTGAATGGTTTCAGTTTGTTCTTCTGGGGAAACGCTTAATAGTTCCATGTAGAATCCAACAAGAGATGGGTTATTCCAGAGAAGGTTCCAAGTAGAACCTGTTGGGCAGATAAAACCCCTCAAGTGTCCTTTTGTATATTCTTTCCAGAAATTAAAGACTTGAGGTGGTTCAGGCACTGTACAAGGATTCCCCCTGCTCGGCTCCTACTATAGCTACATATAACAGGCACATTGCCCTGGATGGAGACCCTGGGAAAGACCCAGAACCTGCTGGAGAGGTTATATCTCACAGTTGGCTTCGGAACATCTGGAAATCAGACTTTGAAATTTGTGCTCAGGTATTCAAAATTCTGGGCTGACCTTCCCAGTTTGTTGCTCCCGTGACCTTGACTTGTGTCTTTAACATGGCCTCATCATTATTTGTGGAATAATTCCGTCGCCTCTCTAACATGTTGTGCAAGGAACAAATCGTCCTCCGTGTATATTGACCTAAAATTGGTGCATCGAATGCAACTGAGTCTTGGCTTTGGCTAAACAGCTTTGAGCCAGACTTTTCTTTTGAGCCAGACTATATTTAACACAGTTTACAGTCTGAGTCAAATGCAAATACAACATGCAACAATTTAGAAGAGCCAGTTTCGCAATGAATTCACAAATACTCAAAATTCATTGGGCCACAACACAGACCGCTCAGCCATGTCTGCTCTGCTGGAACATTAGCATCTGTAGAACAAGTCGAGGGGAGAGAGCAAGTCACGAGCACTGTGTAATATTCTCAGTGTGCAAAGTTTCCGCTCTAATAACGGAGAGACAAGCAAGTGCCACCACTGTGATGCATATCATCACTTCATAATTTAATTACACTTTAATGGGGCGCACTCTGTGTGTGTGTGTGTGTGTGTGTGTGTGTGTGTTTAAACCCTAGTGGTGGTGATTTTACTCCAGGCACAAAATGTCAGTGGGAACAAAGGGTAAGGGATAGTCTGATAATTTGCCCTCCTTTTAGAAAAGTAAAACACATCAGTGGGTTGTCTTAAGGGCAATGCATATACCATAACATACTCAGTATAATTATTAACAGGAACACTATATATGTCAAAGTCTTGTTTGTGGATATCAGCATAAGTCAGAAGCTCCACAATAAACTCAGACCAATAATGTTGTTCAGCAACGAATAATGTACATTATATAATAATATGTGGTGCAGCTTTCTGGGTTCTCAACGAGGTTCCACAACATTAAATGGAAAAAACATGATGGCATGCTGTTACAGGCATGCATCATACTACATTGATTATTTTCCAGCACATAGCACACCCTCTGATGTTTTATTTCTTATTTATTGAAGGGCAAAATGTCAAAGAACATGCACAGAACATGAACCCAGTTTAGTGATGAAGACAGATAAGATGTGAACTGCCATCCCACTCTTTTTGCATGCATCTGATGCTTTTTGTTGCATAAGAGATGACCTTGTAAGGTAACGTCGTTCTCCACGCATACTGATCCTGAAGCAGCGCCTGATAAACCCGTGACATGCAGAGACTTGGACAATAGCATTTATATGCATCGTCCCACTTGGCATTTAGAGAGTGTAGACTCTGTGGCATTGACATGTGCATTGGGTTATTAGGTTAGAACGCAAGTAACCCTGGGGAGAGATTGATACACAGTTGGGAAATGGATAATATCATATCTTTATGCTTAATCGAAGCCAACACATTGTTATTATGAAGTACATTAGAGGGTTAAGGGTTTGGAGCGGCTCCCCAGAGTGCTCAGTCACAACTGTCAAATACAGTTATGAATTTGTTTTAGAAAATAATAAACACACTGGATCATATTTCACTGAGATGGCGTAGCATGCACAAGGTTCCAAGTGTGTAAAAAACGACTTCCATACTATATACAGCACATAATATTAGCACAAAAGTCGTTCATAGCGTTGTTTATGACAACAACATTAATATGGTAACATTTCAGATGAACCACCAAATACACACATTTCTCTCTACGCTTCTCTCACAGTCAGAGCATACATGTTGATATGCCATTAACGCGCTAACACAAGCCACTAATTTCCATCCTGCAACCATGAGGCATTGCCAATGCAACTCCAAAGAAGCTCGTTAGGGCCGAGAGCCATCACCAACAAGTTGTCTTAAAGGACATGTTCGTTCCTCTCCTAGACCCTGTGTACATCGTAAACATCTTGTAACCCCATAATCCCCAGTACTCATCAGTGGGTGCCTACACTCCTTACTCTTGAACCTACATTAACTACTAGTATTCACTACAGTTATATAAAAATTTGCTTTAAACTAAATAATGAACAACCGGGATTAGCTTTGTTTAATATAAGGGGAAGGAGTATCCAGTGTTAGCACTTTGTAACAGGCCACCATGGCAAACTCTTCAGGACATATTGTTGCACTTTCTAATTTCTCCGTAACTTAAAAAGTTATGTTTGTTGTTTTTTTGTTTTTTCTTCTTAACTTTATGAGAGAAAAAGAAGTTGGTAGAGAAATGATTGTTCATAACTTCAGTAAAACAGGAACAGGAACTAGCTTGCTTGGAGTATCTATAAACAGTTAAAAGTATGACATCACTATGTAATAACTATAAATTGTTAATATTTAAAAATGGCTATGGTATAAAGGACATAAAACATTTTAGGGTGTGGTATTTCCCATCATGCTCCCAAGTGTTTTATTCGTTATTAATCTCCTGATTAAGCATGATTGCTGATGGTGGGCTTGGAGGTCTTCGAGCAAATGCATTACTGGGAGGGGTTTTGGTTGGTAAATGTGGCTTGAAATGCTTGAAATATATACAGGGTAAATAAGTTTTTTTTTTTTGTTAAGGATACATATGATTTCCATCTTATAAAAAAAGGCAAAATGGGTGCAAACAGCAAGTTTATTATTAATATACTATTTAAATGATTGTGTGATGATGCAAAGTATTGATCAGGAAAAGTAACAATTTTAGGCTTTCTTCATCGCATTCTAGCACATGTTCTCATGACGCCATAAAAAAAAAAGAAAAAAAGAATCACAAAGTCATTTCAGGACCAGAACAGAAACCCCCTTGCTCGACATGACCACATTTGTGATCTTTCTTCACCCGGCTTCTGTTCTGCAGCAGGATTAAGCCTCAAAGTCATTTTCCCTGCTTTTGTATCTTAATAAAAAGCTCTTGTGGCATTTATGTCTTTTTTAGCTTGTCCTCGTGATCCCTATTTGCATACAGCCAAGGAAGGTGCCATGCCAACAGGTCGGTTCACAATAGTGCGAGCCGCATGTTGCCATGCCGACAAGGGCCTCTGCCGAGACCCCCAGGGAGGGCCTACAGAGGGTGTAGGGAGCGCCCGGATTCTTCTCCTTTGAATTGGGATTAACCCGATACACCCGGGCCACAATAGTAACACATGTCCTTGTATCTGCTGCCGGCCCATTCAGACCTGCTTTACCGCGATTCTAATAAGGATTACCCATAATGAGCCGTAAGGAGTTAAGCTTGAATGAAGACTGCGTTAAGTGGGTGCCCCATTGCATCCTGGGCCCTTGTGTGTTTGAACACAAGGTGTAATCCTTTTCAAACTCAAAGGTGGGCCAACGGTATGAATATAGATCTGGTGAGTGCATTGTGGAGAGCTCTCGCAGCCATCTGCCGGGTTGCTTTTCACCTGCTCCCGTCTCTCTCTTCAGTCCTCTTCCACTCTTCCACTCATTTTTTCCTTCATTCTTGCTCTTTCTGTTCTCTTTTGCCGTCATTATCTAGGAAGCTTTTGATGCAAATCTGATCAACACACTTGGTGTTGTAGCATATGCTTTGACAAGATTGTCTCAATATTGCAAAAGTTTAAGAATTCTCAACCGCTAATTTGTATTCAAATTATGAATGGTTATGGTTTTACTGTTTGTGTTAGATCTGGGCTTGCTACCTTTAAGGTAGTGCCTGGTCTTTTGATTTTGAAGGAATTCGTTTCTGATTTACGATATGGTTTGATGTATACCCATGACGGCTTTCGCTGATGGAAGGTGCCATCTCAATTTGTGCCATCTCAATTTGAACCCTGATCAAAACCAATCTGCTTGCATTAATTTTTTCAGTTGCATTCATTCAGTTTTCCCTGCGATTCTTTTCACCTCACATCTCCAGTGCACTGTTCAACCTCTCGCACATTGATGGCAATAGATATCCCAAGTGGCTGCCTTCCCGTTGACCTGCTTCTCTCTCTCTCTCTGTTTTAATATTGCTGTTCATCGTGATGCCTGTCTCCCTCCTCTCCAATTACCCCGGACTTCAGAAGACATTTATTGGAAGATGGAGATTGGAGATGATTGGTATACCATTAGCCTGCTCTTCGCTCTGTCCTGCCCTCTCCTTAAAGCCCTGATATGACAATGAGATGAGAGCCAGTCTACTGAAGTTTTTTTTTTTACGAGTGAAAAATGGATTATTTGTCAGATGTACATGCCAAAGGTAAACATATACATGTATAATAATAATCAGACCTAATTATCAGTTTAATCATGAGTTCGACTTCACCTTGAAACAAGATTGCATCACTCTTAACTTATATAACCAATAAAGGTTCATTGTTATTGACAAAAAGGTGCATATTGGGGAAAAATGGATTTGTTAAACACCTAAAATATATGTGTGTCTTAGTTTTAAACACTATATTCTCTAATAATGGCTGCTAAAATACATTTTTTTGACATAAAACACAACATACACTTATGCGAAATAATGATGCTAGCTAAAAACTAAGCTAACAACTTTTCCACCTAGCATGAAGCAGTTAAGTCACAATGTAAAGGCAAAAAACAAACAGGAAATGAGATAAAACAATTGGAAGTGTCAACATTTTCCTCATATGTTGGTGAATGACTAAGAATTGACTGTGGAACTACAATCACACTGTAAGTGCACTTAGCATCAACAGCTAACCATGTCGTGTTGAGAAATGTCAACATTGCCTCATGACTCAAACTGCGATATATCCATATCTGAATTTGTGACCACTTCAAAAGTGGGCTTTTTATAAACACTGCTAACATCCAGTTTATCTTCACTTAGCAATAGCCATGCTTAGCATTACTTGTATTTATATCGTAAAATTAGTGAAAACAGACTAGTAGATTGGTCCAGTCAGGATTCTGTTAGGTTTGTTTGTTTCTTTCTTTTTCCTAGCTATGTAATTACTGGAGAATTTCAGTGCACTTTAAAAATGTGCTTGCTTTGCTCTTCCTAGTCCCAAGTGAAAGAGAAGTCAGGCGTGGCCTTGAATCGGACTGTAGTAGACGTGTGCGATTATGTGGGTTAATCCCTAAAAATCAGATAGCGTCCTACAGCTGTGTGCGCCTGATAAAACGTATCACAGGGCCAATCTAAGTGCAGATTTTTTTAAGGGTTGAACAGGTGCATTAGCTTGGGCTGTTAGCAAGATCTCACTTCCTCCTGCGTTCAGACTTATGGGTTTCTGTTTGGTTCATGCTCATCGATGTTATTGATGGTTAATTTTTATGAATTATGGTAAAATTATCACATATTTCTGGCTATGAGGTCTTGGACCAGTGAAAATCCCCAGAACACACACTGAGAATGTTACTTAAGATAAGATTTGAGAAAATACTACTTAAGAAAAATAATATTATTAATATTACTTAAGAATTTTTTTTTTATTGCTATCGTACATAACAGCAGCTCTGACAATAGTTCCAGGTCCACATAATCTAAGACTAATCACAAAAAAAAGAATTGCTGTTTAACAAAGACAAATGTATAATTGCTAATATGGTGTTAAGTGTTCTCAAAATCTATGGAAGGTATCTCCAGTGTCAGTGCTTTTTTTAAAGTAGGTTTTCCTCCCCAGGAAAGTCTTCAGGACAGAGGGGTTTGTGCGTTCCAGTTTCTCGGCAACATGGCGAGCTGCCCCATTCCTTGCATATCACATTTCCAAAATAAATAATAACAACAGATTAACAATTAATCAAATACACATGGTGCATTTCCGTCTGTTTGGTTTGATTTGCATCCAACAGCGTGCACTGTTTATGTATTCTGATACTCCACCTCCTTTACGACCATTTAAGAAATCCTCCGACATTTGTATCAGACCATCGTCCTTATCCTCGGACTCCCCCCTCACCCCACAATGGGCCGTAATATCCTATTAATGAACACTCTAAATTCAAAGTCAGCTGCTCATTTTGCAGGCACTTGCCGAGTTAAGGGGAGGAATTGGCCTGTCTTTATTAATACGCAGATGAATGAGAAGAGCCGCCGGCCAAGGGCAGGCCACCGCTTTTAACTACCCTGGCTTTTATGTATGATTGTGGATCGAGACGTTATCGCGCTTGTCTCCGTGCATCCGAAACCCGTGGGTTGCTTCTGTCACTTTTCTTAAGTAATGAAGTTGAGCAGGCAAGGCCGTTTGCATCACGCTAGACACACTAGCTATCAGCGCTGCCCTCTCACTCTCCTTGAATGCTGCCTGTTCTATTACGCCCTGTCAAATCGGCTCGAGATGGACATTCTCCCATGGCGCTTTTAATCAGAGGTGATAATGGACATGTTATAGATCGCAGGCCCGTTATTGATTGATTGAGACACAGGAAGCTTCACATGATGTCTACATATGCTGTGTTTGAAGGTGCAAGCTATCATGCAGAGAAATGATGGTAAATGGAACAGATTTCCATTTTGACCAGATGCTGGCAGGAAGCTACTGTGATTATTTAACATTTAAACGTCACAAAACAAGTTAGTTCCTGTTATGTTCCTGCACACTTATCACATTAAATCACACGGCTGCTCACATCATCAACAAACGACATACCACTTCTTTACTTTAAATGCGTTATAATGAGTATATAGTAGTGTTTGTGTTAGACCAACTTACAGACATATTAGATTATTATTATTGTTATTAGTCCATAACACTGACTTCACAATTTTAAGGAGACAAGTATACATCGCTCATCACAGTTAGCTGGATAGATGGTTGCTAACAAAAGACAAATAAAATGTTTCTCCCCCACTTTGTAGCTGAAAAGCACGAAGATTGAAAATGACATATTTCTGAGTTCTGATTTCAGAGTTGGGTTGAGTGCAGAATTACTCATAAACATGTAGCTGCTGATTTATGACACATGCAGTAAAGGTACAATTTGGACCAGGGTTTTTAAATCACACACACACACACACACACACACACACACACACACACACACACACACACACACACACAATCATTCGCCATCCAGCTTTGTCCCTGTCACTCTCAGGGGAGCCATGGTGTGAAGAGACAACAGCAGCTCTCTTATCTGAGGAATCTCCAGAGTGTAGTATCAGCCCTGTGCAGCACGCGCACACACACACACACACACACACACACACACACACACGGCATCCTCCTGCCAGTCAGCATGAGCTTGTGACACAATCTGTGTTTGGTGAATCAGCTCTCGCGCATCACCTCACACACAATCCATCTTTCTGCCTTTCTCACTCTTTCTCTTTCCGTCAGGAAGTCCTGAGGCGTTCAGGCTCCTCCCAGACACAGACCTACAGCTAATCAATGCAGCGCAAATAGTTTTATTGACAAGACAAATGTTACATCTGCATCGCCAGGCGAGATTTGGACAAACTGTGTATACAGAGGGAAATGGCTGGACTGCATGAGTAACAGAATGACAAGGAGGGGGGAAAAAACACATCGGGTGTTTTATATGATTAGAAGAAGGAATTATTTAGCATCTCAATGGAAAGTCTTTGGAATTGAGACAATTGGGATATTTTAACATAAAGCTCAAATGGGTTTTGAAGTTTTAATCTGTTTATGATTATGGCCTGAAATAGCTTGAAATAACAAAACAGACAAAAGCTGCTCTCCACTTCACTGACATTTTTAAAAAATATTATATTTTCCTCAGATCTAATGTTTTCCTTGGCTGACCATTGCAACAAGTCCATAAATTAGGCCTTGTTTCATGTACACTAAATGTATATGAGGACTAAATTGGGGCATGGCCTATGCAAATGATATGTAAATAAGAATAAGTGGGAGAGAGCTTGTATCAACGCAGCTGAAGCTGATTCACGTTGTTCTCAAATCACAGCTCGTATGACGAGTTCATGATCCTGGTTGATTCAGATTCGTTCACACGTCATCCTGTGTGATCAAGTCTGCACTCTGCACCCATCATGATGTCTCAACCAGGCAAGTCTGCATGACACAAACATCACTGAGGAACCAGATGAGGTTTTGACGCAAATATCAAAAGAGTTTGGGTGAAACAGACACTAATCCCTAATCATAGACACCAAACATGTTTTGGCATAAAGGTAAAAATGTCCAAGTGTAATTTTTGCCAAACAGCACGCTATGTGGCCTCTCAGAAGCAAAGGTGCTGGAGTGAAGTGTTGTTATCGGCGCTCTTCCATCCCTCGACGTGTGAGTGGGAAACCGCAGAGCTGTCAGTATGTTTGCCACTCAACTGCAGCGCTGCCCTATGAGCCTTCATTTTCTCCACTTTGGGCTGTGTGTGTGTGTGTGTGTGTGTGTGTGTGTGCTGGGTGGTAGTGTCTGAGGGGGAGGCTTTGCACTCACACCTGTCTTGGCGTCAAGGAGAGGAATAAGTGTAGTATTCCGAGTTGGGGTTGTTTTTTTTGGGGATTGATTCCTCTGGATCGTACTCTGAAGGAAAGTGTGAAAGGCAGCTGTTTGTAAAATCGTTGTACCAAACTGAAATATGTCAATCTCTTCTTTTTTTTTTACACACTAACAATAAAATGCATTTTTGTCTTTATATATAATAAAAAAAACATATATTAAGTATGTTTTAGTGAAAAAACAAAAAAACTGACAATTCTGTCAGATGCCCGTTTGGGTAATTTGTACTTGTACAATGTGTGTTTGGTATATCTATTTTTAGTTCCTCCTCCATGGACATTTTTCAAATTTTTTAGAATGATAGAGTAGATAAGCAACCTTGTTCAAGTTCATTACACGCGTTGTATTTAACATACATGAATCTATAGTCTGGGCTAGAAAGAAACCAGCCCTAGCCTTACTTCTTCATATAATTCTGTGTATTTTTCTTAAGGTGGTACTGTTCAGAGAAATCCAAATATCCATTACCACAGAACTAAACATCCAGGAGTCGGACCTGATCTAGCGCCTTCCTCTTCTGCCTGAGCAGATTTGATCCAAAAGTCCTGGGAGTGGAGACAATTCAGTGTTGGATGTGTGTTGTTGATAGAGTGTTATGGGTCACGGGAGACATTGGATTAGGTCCAACTCCACCCCTTGAAACTTCAATCTTGCAACTTCAACTATCTCAAATAATCCACCTTAAGATGTTTGTTAAGAGCTTGAAATGAAATATTAAAATAATGTCAATGTTTCATTAAAAGACACGGAAAGATTGGGAAAGTCCTGCTACAAGGACAAACTTTCTTTCTCAATTTACATTCCTGAAGAATGATGGGATCTCGTTTGAGCCCTTAATATATAGGAGGGAGGGTGGTATCATTTTTGCTTCATCTCTAATGCCCACATTTTATCTTTACCACTATGTCTGATCCATCTGCAGTCATATCTGTTAGATATACGGTCATATCCATTACTCCTCATCTTTCACCTTCCGAACGCTCTCTGATGGTCTGGAATAATTCAATTAACAAATGACCATCTATATTTGATTAAGGCTTTAATAATCGCCGGCCCTTGGCCGGATAACTTTTGATAACGGCCCTGTAGAAGATAATTCACTTTTTAAAGTAATTACGCGGCTCTATTAGGGCTCCGGTGATGGACTTCTACCATTCATTTGTAAGCAATTTGTAGACTCTTTAACGGTAAGTTACTTTAGCTTGTGGGATTAAGCTTCAATTCCACCAACTTAATGGACTTTTAATTAAGACCATATTAACTTCATGCTTCAGATCATTAATATATGTATGTGAATGCTGGCATAGTTCTATTATGGAGAAGCTCATAATTGGGCTATGCTAAAGCAATACACCATAAATAACAGAACATAGACCAAATATGTATTGAATATGATTGGAAAACAAACAGAGCAATTTGTTCTTCCGGCTAGTTTGGGCGTTTTCTCCAAAATGCATTGCTTAATATGTTTAGTAAAACATTATATCAGTAATTTGCATAATGTGAAAGGTTCTTGTTCCTGAGCCTGCCTAGTCTACATAATAACAGTGAAGAAATCCTTTTTTAAAAGTGCAATTCAAACATTTTAGAGCCCCCGGTGGGATGCGTAGTGAATTGCTAATCCACTTTTTCTATGTTTGTTTAACATTTATGGAAGCAGTCTCCAGTGTCAGTACTTTGTAACAGAGTTAAGGCTGTTGTTTTTGAGTTTTTCCACCAGAGGAGAGTCTTCAGGACGGCAGCTTATTATCATAAGCTGCTTTTTAAAGAGAGACAAGAACGAGAGGCTGGTGAAGGAGTGGTTATTTATAGCTGCTATAAAATAAGTGATTCATGTCTCAAGAACGTGCAACGGTAAATGTAACTGTATATGGATAAAAAAAAAGCATGATGTGTTGTTCAGTAATAAATTAAAACTTGTAATCAGTGGTGAATTGCTGTGATGTAAGAGGAATAAATGCCTTTATGATATGATGCTGTTGTAAAGTTGGACTTGGTAACAGGAATACATGTTCTGTCAGACCTCATCACCACCCAGTCATTGATTATTTTCCTAGAACAGCATGTTCAAAAGTGGTGAATAATAGTGAATAATAAGCTGGGGTGTACTGTAAAGTTAAAGTTATGGAAAATATCATGAAAACAACAACAAATTGCAACAATATAATTCATTTCAAAACATCCACAGACGAAGAAAAAAGAGATGTAAGTGAACCAGCTCTTAACAATTACTTCACCCTTCGTATGCTGTTCACTGGTTAGCAAGGAATTTTAGATCACTAGCATGATTTTTTCCCCCAAAACATCCAATATATCTCATTATGATTAGTGTAAACAATAATTGTACAGCATTTATGGAAATCACCATTTTATCATGCTTATCATTTTATTTACTTTTTAAATTGTAACAATTATGAAATGACGCCGCTTATGCATACTCTAACATAAGGGGAAGAAAACATTTTCAGTGTTTGTTCTACAGATGGTATGATTTTAAAAGCATTCAAGTCATTCAAGCAGAACATAAGGGTTAAGATGTTGGGAAAGCAGAAACGACTTAATTGCTGGTGGAGAGTGAAAGGCATTCAGTGGGGAACCTCACACGGATGGAGGAGTGTGTAAAAGGGGGATGCGGTGCTCTGGATGTCCCCTGCTGGGTGATGCATTGAGGGCTTGAATGAGAGGCCTGGAGGCTCGGCGGGCTCTGGAGGACCCTCAGGCTGGATTGGTGTGGCAAGGTTTCATCAGACACATATGTCTTGGTCCCATGCTGGAAAGGGTGAAGCTTCTGAATAAAAAAAATATGCTGAGGTCAGGGTAAAGGATCAGCTGTTTCATTAACACTTTTCGTACTTCGGGTTAGTCGCCACAGCCGCAGCGAAATGTACTCGACATAACAGGTGGATCTAGATGCATTGTTCTCCATCCGATTGATAAATAAGGTCGAAGAGCTAGTTATGTAAGGAATGTAAATTAAAAAAGTTACACTAACCACCTCAAATTTCACATACTGAAGTGGTTTATTCTTCTTACTTGACAGTAATTATAACTCTTTAAGTAATAAAAAATTTTTTTTATCCATTTATTCATTACGCATAATGTTGTGGAACGTCCTTGAAACAAGTTACTTCCTGTTATCAAATGTGTTTATAATCTACATCTATAAATCATCTATAACCAACCATCTATATACAGTCATCCCCTCACCTCATCTTTTTTCCTCTCTCTTCATTTTAATAAGGCAAAACAATTACATGTCATGGTACAGCGAAACAGGTAAGAGTTACAAAAGCACTCACACTGGAGACTCCTTCCAAACTCTAAATAACCATCTACTCAAAGAAAATGACACCATGGTGTATGGTTTTTTTTTTAAATATTTTGTGTTAGGTGTTATAAAGACAATAGCATATAACAATAATGAAATCCTTCGGACCAATCACATTCGAGAATTTGAATTTGAATTTGAATTTAATGTGATTTGAAGGGGGGGGGGGGATTTTAGCTGATGTTTATTGCAAGTAAATTAAGCTACAGTGTAAAAAAAAATACTTTAAATTTTACTGTAATTTACTGACAGTAAACAACTATAAATGTATTTATATTAAATTACTGTAATATCGTACATAGTTTAAAATAACACATAATCCAGTGCATTTGCTGATGGTTTAAAAAAACGTACAATTGAGGCAGGATAAAACTGAGCTGAAGGTTAAAGGTCGTGCTCAAGGACACAACCAGGCATGCTGGGATTTGAATCACATCTTTTAGTGCGAGTTAAATGGTGGTGGTTGAATCCATGTACACTAGTTGAGCTGGTTATGGTTAAAGCCACCAAACTACCATGGCGTGTCCTTGAGCAATCAATTTTTAAAGCAGCAGCCAAATGAATAAAAGCATTGGATTTGATATAAGATAAAAGTAGATACAGTACTTTATTGGCAACCCTGTTACTGCAAAATTTACAGCCAACTTTTTTACAGTCTAAGAAATATTAGTATGAAGCTGAAATGCTTTTCAATGTCCTTTTCATACACCCTTTTCTTTATTTTTTCCAGAACCTGTTTTAATATAAAGTTCCACCATGTAGGATTTTGAGGGGATCTATTAGCAAAAATGGAATATAATATGTATAAGTATGTTTTCATTAGTGTATAATTACCTGTAACTAAGAATTGTTGTCCTTTCTTAAGCTTAAGGAACGAGCCCTTAATATCTACACATGGCGCGGGTCCACCTCTACAGAGCCACCATGTTGCGCCACTACAGGTGCCCAGAATGGACAAACCTCTAGAGAGCACCTTCTGCATTTCATGTTTTTACAAGTGGCGGCATGAATGCGGAAGGAAGCACCGGAAGGATGACAAAGAAGAAGAAGAAAGGAAAACAAGGAAGAAGAAAAAAAAAAGAAGTGCCAGTGTTTGCTGGTGCTGGCTAAGAAGTTTGAGAAACCAAATTTTGAAAAAAAAATGGAGAATTATACTTATTATTAAGCATGGAAAAAGCAAGGGAGTGTGAATGGATGTACTTGGAAGTACGCTATGGGCACCTGATGGCCACCGTACGTTCTAATAAATGGTTGTAAATGGAGGGATAAGCGAGGGGCATTCGGGTGGCTGAGTCCTACCTAATGGACCTTTAGGTTAGTGAAGAATTGGAGAACTTGTACTGTACAAGTTTTTTCTAACGTGAATAAAATAAAGCTCAGACCTTAACCCATGAGACTCCTTTTTGTTTTGGTAAAAATGGACCATCTCTGTGTTTATCTTGTGCTTAATTCCCTATGCATTGGTGTGTTTTGAACTAATTGTGAGCTAACTTGAACTAACTATATAACTGTCCTTGCATTATGAGAGGCTCAGAGCGATCAGCAGAAAACCTTCAACTCTCACGTGAAGACCTCCAGCTCCTGCGAGATTAAGAGCCGATAATGGCAGCCATGTTGACATTCCCGTTCTAACTGTGACCAATTAATGACGGGACGGCTAAAAGAGCATTTCATTATGGTTTTTGCGCCCTTGGCCATGGCGCTCAACTGCGAGCACTCAGCAGAAAATAGATTAAGACATTAACTCCTAAGAGGCTGGAGGCGCTGAGGAGATGAAGCCCGAAGGCTCGGCGCTCGGCGCTCCATCATTCATCACACGGCTGCTTTAAAGAGCTGATATGTTTGCTCTTGTTTTTGCACCATAATCTGTTGACATGATCTAAAGTTTGCAGATCATTTGATGGCACACTTTTTTTTTATAAACACATCTAATTTGTGTCTAGCCAATTATGCTGACATTTATTACGTTCCTGCTCACTTAGCGGACCCATGAGACAGTTTCTG
>JAQQZX010000017.1:12836217-12854837 GCA_030068355.1 Notoglanidium maculatum
CATGCACGGGGAGAACATGCAAACTCCACACAGAAAGGCACCCTGGGTGACCTGGGGATCGAACCCAGGACCTTCTTCTTGTGAGGCGACAGTGCTAACCACCGCACCACCGTGCCGCCTGCCAGGATTTATATGAGGGCAATATCCAGGTATGGCTCATTACCTGGTCAGTTTCATCCCTGCTCTTTGTCCTAAATGTTGAGCTTTATTTTGGAGAGAATCCGTGTATGGCTCATCACCCGGATATTTTCATCCATGTGTTGAGCTTGATCTCAGGGTGAATCTAGTTACTGCATATCACCTGGGCAATTTCATTCAGAGATGTTCAGAGATGTCCTTGGAGAAAATCTGTGAAAGCCAGTGACCTGAAACATGAAGGCATGAGACAAGTCTGTAAATGTCACACAGACTGTCCATCAGTGAAGTTTTAACTACTCTGGTTTTCTGTTGTTTTCTGAGTAAGGGTAAGTGCTTGCAATCACACATACATTCCAGAATGGAGATTAACTTTTTATCTTTAAAAACATTTTGGCTGTAATTTAGTACAGACGCATGGGCCATGCTGTTGAGCCATGAGGGACAACTGGGTAGAAAAAAAATTGGAGAAAAGTAATAATAAATAATAACAGAAACAATTTTAAAAAGTAATAGTGTTTGGGGCACAAGGGCACAGCAGTGGTACAGACTGCTTTCTGTGATACAACAGACATGAATGAATCAGGACTCGGAGCATCTGCTGTGAGTCACCACAGTAAATAGATCTCTTTAATCGTGGTAGACACACGCAGTTTGAGTCTTGCTGGCTGATAATGCATGTGCTGAGCATTCATGGCCGTCTCTCTCTCTCTCTCTCTCTCTCTCTCTCTCTCTCCTCCAGCTCTGTCCTGATGCTACGTGGTAATGTGGAGCTGAGAATGATAAGGCACCCAGCCTTCAGCTTGCTCTTCCAGCTGGAGTACGTCTTCTCCGTTCCCCTTGCCGGAGATGGGAAGGTAACGCACGTTTGTCCGAGTGTTAAATCAGGTCGGCTCTGTTTGTATAGCACATTTCACGGTCAAAATAGTTTCAAAGCAGCACTACAAAGGAGTAAAGAGAAAAAGGAAAGTATAAATAACATGGCATAACAGTGGGTGAACCAAAATAAAACTGATCGAGACAGAACAACTGACGAATATAAAAGCTTGACAAACAGAACAAAAAGAAGTAATGTAGAAAGATAAAAGAGTAAAAGAAGTAGAACAGATGGTACAATATTATAGTTATTTATACCGCTGCAGCTGTTTATAAGCTTCATCAGATAGTGTTTTCTTTAATGGGGCCTACTGCGTCTGCGTCGATTCCGTAACAGTCATGCTTTAGAAGTTGTACCACCAGCTATGCTTTGTACAATGTGGCACTGATGTCAACAATGTGATTTATTCATTTCAATTATTATTTTTTTTTGGTTAATTCTAATTATATATAGGCTGGTGTTTGGATCCAACTTGTTAACACTTGGGTAGAAGTATACCGTATCCAGGCTGGATTATGCGCTGAAGCAAGGGAATAAATTGGTTTGAAGACGTTCATATCTTAAGCGTGTCTACGTGGAAACATTCCCAGCAGCAGAAGCGTGAGGCACGGATGCAGAAAGCTCCGAACAGAAATAGAGCGTCAGGATGGATCTGGCAGCGGGTTAAGAGGCTGTACATTGTGCTCAGACTGAAAGTGAGGATCTCGGTAGTCAGGTCTTGCAGAGAAATCTGCGTGTGCTTTCCAATTAATCTGCAGCTAGAGCACCGTTTCCTACAATCACACCTGTTTAAAAGCAGGGCTAGTTTCATTTACGCTATACTGAGTACAGCATGTTTAAAATGAAGGCACGTGCTGTATGAAATACATGGTGGCAGCTGTGTTACTTAATCAAAGCTCCACAGGGAGAGGTGTAGGACCGGGTTGCTTGTTATAACACACACACACACACACACACACACACACACACACACACACACTCCTGCACAAGTGAGAAAGAGGATCTAAAAGATGTCTCAACTACTCTTTATTCTTTTTATTTCATGTCTCTCCTTTTTCACTCTGCTTTACTCCGTTTTTGCTGTCTCAGTCTGTCTGTCTCTGTCTGTCTGTTTCTCTCTGGTGTATTAGTGTGTCTGTCCCAGAGGAAATTAAACAGCCATCCTTGGCAGGACAGCTTCAGTAAATAAACACATTGTAAAGAAACGGGGAGCGAGACAGAGAAAGAACAGAGGAGGAGGACTATGGGATTGCAGATAGCATGTCTATAGTGATCCCAGCAGGGTCCCACTGCTCTCCTTGGCTCGCAGTCCTGCTCCTGCATGGATCCTCTCTGGATTAGTGCTTCCATAGTAAAGCCCACACAAACACAGTGCTGTGCTTCAGCAGGTTAATCTACAGGGAGTCCTCATTACAGACTGGTGCCACATACGTGGCCCACAAGTCTGAATGTAGAGCCAAGAGCTGTTTTATTCCATCATTTATCAACAATTAACAAATTTCATTTGACACTGATTAATTTAGAATTGAAGCCTACACACATTGTTACTTGGCTGTTTGGGGAAAATGTGAAAAGTTTCTGAATATCATGATTTTGTTTGTATTCACAGACCCCATATGTCCATATGTTTCACCAAATGGTCGCGTTTACACTAACGGTATGCTCCTACCACGCAAGATAATAAGCTCTGCTGTTAATGTCGTCTCATGAGTTAGTGTATTCGCCCGCTTGAAAGGATTTCGGCATCCTACGGAAAACACGTTGACATTTGTTGCAGGTTTAGTGCAGACGGATTGTAGTCATATTTGTTTTCCGACAAAACGTGCAGCCAAGGACGCTGTGTTTGAAGCACTCATTCGTCCTCAGTAACTGGTTTAGCTTGGTCTGGGATATGCTGGATCATAACAGACTACCATGAACATTAACAACTCAAACCTATAGGCAATTTAGCATAACTGGCTTGTTTTCGGGAGGTGGGAGGAGAACGGAGAACCCAGAGGAAAACCAGACATGCATGGGGAGAGTATACAGAGAAACTCCACACAGTAAGTTACAGGAGAGCGATATTTGTATGTATCTAACGTATGATAATATCCTATGGTGCTTTATTTTAGCATGTTCTGCTTGCCAAGGTTCACTGTTAGCTTACACATTTTTCCTTGCTCCATGTAGACATAAAGTACTGAAGTCCTGCCCTATACCATATCCTACAATTATTCTCCTATTGCCTTATGAATGGCCACATCAGTGTATTTTCTATCAAATTTTTTTGTCAACTCTGGCAACCTCTTTTAAAGCAGAATTGGAGCAGATTTCTTTTGGCATTAGATTTCTTTTGCGTCTGTCTGTCTGTATTGAAATCAATAACAGAGGATGCATTTTTGATGCTATGAGGATACCTTGTAAACAAACCGTAACTGCAATAAGTCACAGTATTGCCAAGATATCAACAAACCCCAAGCAACAGAGCATCTGATATCATTTGTACACTTTCCTGGCTAGAAGTTTCAGAATTTAACAATTTTTCTAAGTTTCAATCTTTCTGCATGACTGGCTTTTGGAACTTCTGTTTCTATATATCGAGACACAAAGGCCACTTAGTGGTGAGTAAATGTGGCTCACATGTCAATCAAAGTTCTGTGAAAGGAGACAGTCCTTGGGGAATTAATTCTATCCATCTACATAACCATTGTTGCTAATTGAGTATTCATAAGTATGTTTTCATTAGTATATAATTATCTGTAACTACGAATCGTTGTGTTTTTGTAAACTTAGAATGAGCCCTTAATATCTGCCATGTTGCGCCGCAATAGTAGCCCAGAACGGACAAACCTCTAGAGAGCATCTTCTATGTCTCGTGTTTTTACAAGAGGCAGGTTGAATCCGAAAGGACGCACTGGAAAGACGACAAGGAAGAAGAAAGAAGAAGAATCAGTGTTTGCTGGTGCTGGCTAGCCCAATATTTGAACAGTGGAGGATCATACTTATTTTTTAGCACAGGAAAAGCGAGGGAGTGTGAATGTAAGTACGTGGAAGTTCACTACAGGCACCTGATGGCCACCGTTCGATCCGATACATCCTGCATAGCAGATGTTTAATGTACGTACTTTAGTAAAGAATTAATGGAAATCTAATTGAACAGTTTGGGATAAATGCTCAAGTGAACTTTTGGGCCTCTATTTTGGAAGTTTTTGGACCATATTGTATGACTGTAGCAGAACACACACAACGCACACAACCTGAGACGAGGTACCCAACAGGCCCAGAATACACAAGCGCACACACAAACACCCTCCTACACATGCCCCACTAGAGCCTCATTACAAACATATTGCAGCCCAATCTGACACATATCCACCCTACCACACAAACGAAAGAGATGTACATTGTATTAAGCAACATGTCCCCTAAGTGCTTGTTTTCTTTCGCTACATGGCGCAGAGTGTTTTATGAACGCCCATCACCTCAGTTAAGTCACGGGAGAGCCTCCGTCAATTATGTGCGTGGGTGAAATTTCACTGCAGTGCGCCGGCAGGATGGACGCTGTTAGCACATCGGCGCTTCCATTTTCCACTGGCTCAGGTCACAGGAGTCTCCAATTAAAGGGAGAAAACAAGCCAGCATTCAGCTAATAGCTAACCACATGCTCCATATAACCATTTGCTCCAGCAGTGATGTGAAGGGAAACCTGTACACAATGTTTCCTAAATCTTTAAATTAATTCCCACCCTACACACTACACCATTTGTCATTGTATGGTATATTGTGAAGATGAACTGCTCATGATCCAGTGTTTTGCTCTCACTACTCTGCTCTCAAATGAGACTTTCAGAACTATTTAAAAAAGGCATGTGTAAATGTTTTATGAAGGGAGGTAGGTGACGTGGGAGAGAGACAAATTGCGTGGGTCTCTGTATTTTTAGCTCGCGTTAAAGGATGATGTCGTGGACGTCACTGCGCTGACGAATATAGCAGGAATAACTCCAGCTCAGAAACACCAGGCTTCTCACTGCGCTGAGTTTAGAATCCAACTGTCTGATTGGTTCAAAATGTGTTCAAACTGCAGTCTCTGTGAAAACCACTTTCACAAGCTTTAAAGTGCCGGACTTTTAATTATGTCAGCTGTCGGCACGTCAGAGAGCTGGGATTTCTGAGCAATGCTGATATTTCTCCAGTCTTAATGCCTTTCCTTGAAAATCATGAGGGGGTGATTTCCTGTGTTTAAAGTACCAGGAAAATATGGTATTTGCTTGACATTAGTTCACGTATTTGAAGAACTAAAGGAAGGATCATTGTTAGATGGAAATTACCATATTGCTATGTATCAGGTTTATCTAGAGGGAACATCTGTCTGACATTAACCCAAGGTCTGTGCCTATTTCTGCCTGTTTTTCATACCTTGGTATAACGGCCTATAATAATGCCCCATTTCAAACAAATATGTGGTGTTGAATATAATTTTCTCAGCACAGCTAGGGTCATGACCCGCATAAACCTATAGCTGAATGACAAGACTTCTGATTGGTGTAGAGATTACATTGCAAAATGTATGATTGGTCAAGAGATTGAAAACTGATAATCCACTTTTTTTTTTTTCTTTCTGCTTAACTGAAGCTATGATTGGATTTGCAATTGTAATTTTTTCCCCTGTTAAACCTCAGATCTCTGGAACAGTATGCAATTTAAAGCCAGTCTTTACACCAAAAATGATTTTATATTCTTAAATTATTAAGCACCACGTAAGATGTGAGACGTGATCTTTCTGGCCATTTTGTACAATCAATACTTAAGGACGTGGTTTATGATGTACAGGATCATGTTGAAACTTGCAGCAGGATTAGATTCAGGTGGTGCCCTCTCATCCCTCACACTTGTTTTAAGATCCTTTCCGTGTCCACATGTGGCCTTTTGGAAGTAAGGAAGCTTGTTTAACAGGACACAATGTGTCTTTTAGTTTCAGACCTGTAATAAATCTTCCACTGAGTTGCTAGTCCAAAGTGAAGCGGATCATCAAAGAGCTTTTAGCTGTGGATGTTGCTTGTTCTGACCAAAATGGATATAAATCTTCTCCAGTTCCAGCTGCTGTTGCTGAACTGTGTTCCAAGTTAAGAGCACAGCTTGTAAGCACAAGGGACAGCTCTGGTCATTAAAATGGGGCTGGGAATTAAACAGCTTGGTAATAGACATGAAATCCCGGGTATTAGAACTCCGCTTTGCCTCAGTTCTTCATGGGATGGATTCCACAAGGTGTTAGAAACATTCCTTTGAGATTATGATCCATGTTGACATGAGTGCATTGGAAAATTAGCACTTTCATGCTGTGAATCTCCATATCCCAACATGCTCTATTGGATTTAGATCTGGTTACTCGAAAGGCTTTGGAACCAGTTTGGGATGACTTGGGCTTTGTGACATGGTGCATTATCATGCCATTAGAAGATGGGTAAATTGTGGCCACAGCAATACTCAGATACGATGTGGCATTCAAATGAAGATTGTCTGGAATTAACGGGCCGAATATGCGCCAAGAAAACATTCCCCACACCAGTACATCACCTCCACCTGCCTGAACTGTTGACAGATGACAGGTTGGGCCCAAGGATTCATGCTGTTGATGCCAAATCCTGACGTGATGTTTGTAAAGACTGGTTATTAGAGTTTTTGTGTCAGTTTGAACCACTCACTCACACTGTTTGAACTTGAAGGCCATTCTCCTTTTTTTTTTTTTTTTTTTTTTTTTTACGTGCATACCATATGATATGCCAAAGTTGTTCCACGACATAATTAAGATAATTGATAACTAATTTACAAAACATATGTCTGTAGGACTTGTCAGTAGACACGGGAAAAATAAACATTAAGTAGAAAAGGTGAGGTTTACAAATAGCTTTCTATGTTATTATTTTAATATAGTGTTGTGTCCTAAACGGCTTCCTGTTGGACCTATAGTGCACTGTGTAGTGTGAAACTATCGGTATAATAGGCTATTAGTGAAAGTAAAAATACTTATCCTATATATTCTATGTATAAGGAGTGTGAGGCTCATTTTTGACTCCAGCCCTTGTCACTTCTCTTCACGTCTCCAAACTCTTTGAAGTCCAAACTTGAAGTCCAAACTTGTCAGCTAGACGGCTGCCACCGGGTCCAGCGTGCCTCCAATCTGATTGGTTTCGGTCCAAGGTGGCGCCCTTGTCACCTGCACAGGCTGAAATCTGATTGGCTGTGGTTCGTCGTAGCGTCACTTGCTGGCGGTGGGCGGGACTGGAGCGACTCACCAGGTTTGGCAGGCGCGAGCCAGTGTAGAAAACTGACGGGCACGGAGGAGCGCGCGCAAAGACGTGTTAACGCAACGAAGCAACGGGTTGCAATATTGTAGAGTTGGACTGACAGAACCGAGTTTTGCGTTTTGCAGTTTGACAGTTCAGGAAAATTCATGCACCTTCGCATTTTTGGTCATGTTTTAAAATTTGGTGGCAACAGGATACAGGCATTATTGGAGACGAAATGGACGAATAGTAATAAAAAAAATAATGCTTACAACTTAATCCTACATGTAAGGCTACATTTTGTAGACTGTTTGGACAATCTCAGCTCATCTTGTCTCGGGATGATTTGGCTGCGAATTTTGCAAGAAAACGCAGTTGGGATGTTAAGTCGGATTTGATGAATAACTCTTCTCAGGGACTTTTCATCTACTTGGACTGAAGAATCGTCTGCTTCTTGACTTTTTTTTATTTTCTTGCGTGTTTGTGGACTCTCGGGTGTAAACATGCTCCAGTGCGCCGGGTGCGAGCGGCCCATCCTGGACAGGTTCCTCCTGAACGTGCTGGACCGCGCGTGGCACGCCAAATGCGTCCAGTGCTGCGACTGCAAGTGCAACTTAACGGAGAAATGCTTCTCCAGAGAGGGCAGGCTTTACTGCAAAACGGACTTTTTTAGGTAAGCAGAGAGAAGACGCAAATTCCGGAGACAAGACACATGGCCCAAATTCACCTATATATGTGTGTGTGTTGTGACCATGAAGCTGTAAGTGTAGTTATAAAATAAGCACTTAATCATGATCACAGCATCACGCTTGTGCTCATAAATGTTCTTCAAAGCAGTGCCATAAAATAACCATGTTTATTTATCTACAGAACCTTCTAATAGATGTCCTTTTAATATTTTTGTTTTTTTTACTGGTGATAAAAAAGTAAAGAAACATTTCCAACCACAAATGTTCTTTATTTAGTTCATAATTACGGAATTAACAAAAAATTAATAAGTTGTACTTTAGGAAACTAATATAAATATAAGCACAATCTGTTCTGTGGCATCGATCTAAAGATCTCTCAGGCCAACTTGTGTTATTATTCCATAACAACAACAACAACAACAACAACAATAAAAACAACAAGAATATTTATATACATTTTTATTTTAGTCTATTTTTTTATTTTAAAAAAACAGACTGAATTTTATGTTATATGTGTATATAAAATATAGTTATAATTACAATTAGACAGCTAATTGAGGTTTGAAGTGAAGATCCTTAGAGCAATTTTTTCCACTTTAATAAACTGAATGCTCATTTAACCATTTTTTTGTTGCTTAATAGCTAATATATATTTTATAACAATATTTAAAAAAGAATTACATTACATATAAAAATAAATTCTCACCATAAACGTTGTGTGTGTGTGTGTGTGTGTGTGTGTGTGCGTGAGTGTGGTTACGAGTAAAAATGTTCTTTAGGGCAACATAGCAGTTTAATTCCCCCAAAAGAATCCTTTAATTATTTTAGGAAATTCAGATAAATAGGCTAGAATTATCATTTTGTTATCATATCCAGTTCCTATTTTATCCTCTCTTATTTTTTCCATTCCATATTACACCAGTAAGTAACAAGAAATCCACAAATTAATACAAGAAAATTGGCGTTCTAAGATTTTTTAGGAACGCAATATTTCATATTTTTATTTTTAGCACACTTAACGTCTTGTTAGTAAGCATTCTTGGTCTAAAAAAAAACAAAACAAAAAAAAAACCACTCAAACCCCCTAAAATGCAATGCAAATATATTTTCCCTCTCCATCAGCAGCAGCGTGCATGAAGCTGATATTTTCTTAAACACACTCATCCGTGTGTGTTCCGAGGCTGTGCGCTTTGTTTACACGGTGCGCCAAAGCGCGGAGGAGAAAACGCGATAAGAGGATTAGAGCAATAACAAAGAGGCTCGGGCTGAGCAGGGGAAAAAACCTGTCGCGTTTGTTAAACGTTTTAAGAAAAGAGATGGAAAAAAGAGCATTTACGTAGAAGTGTAAAAGTGATACGACATGGCACGCGCTCCCGGGTGCGTTTCACGGGATTTTCACTTAAGTAAATCCATCACAACAATCCAAAATTATTCTGTCTTATTATTCTGGCTCTTATTATTTCAACCTGTCCCCGAACACCTAAATGACTGAATCAATGATTTAAACCTTTATATAAACTGCGCGTGAAATCCATGCGTTCCGCATTGCAGATTTTCACAATGAATAGGATTATTTAAAAGAGTAAACAGGACACAATTAACGTCACGTGGCTTGAGATGCACGTGCAATCGAAATGTTCCTGTTATATATTTGGAGATCGTTGAAGTACAAGTAGTTTGCATTCGCGCTGACTGAAAATAAACGTAGGCTATTTAGGTGAACCCTGTTCTCCCCTTAACCATGCTTAAAAATGTAACCCAGACATTCAGCATGCACAAACGCGCTTTGTGCATTAACTTGAATAATATCAATGCACTATTTTTATCCACTGCAATGTGCAGTTGTGCACTGACTGCGTTATTTCTGTGCAGACGCTACGGCACGAAGTGCGGAGGCTGCTCTCAGGTCATCTCCCCTACTGACCTCGTCCGGAAGGCCAGAAGCAAAGTCTTTCACCTCAACTGCTTCACGTGCATCATATGCAACAAGCAGCTGTCCACCGGTGAAGAGCTCTACATCCTGGACGAGTCGAAATTCGTTTGCAAAGAGGATTACCTGAGCAACAGCAACGGCAAAGACGCAAACCTGCTCTCCAGTACGCGTGCATCCTTTTGAATTATTATAGCCTAAAATACACAGTGCATGAAGCTTTCGAAAATGTATCCTAATTAGCCATGCATGTATTAATTCACCTTTGCAAGACAAATGTTGCTGTAATCTGCCATTTTTGTATGATCAGCAATAAGAATTTTTTTTTTTTTGAGTCTGGAACATCAGCCATTAAACAGAGATAATAGTATTTCTAACATGCATTGTGCACGTGCCACATTTTAACAAAGCAATCACGTGAAGGCCTACGTGTGACACCTATAATTGGCTTGTTAATGCTGAATAGTTGTAGAATAGGATTGCATTTTTATTAGTTAACTATAAGTATTTATAGCCTGCTTAGGTGGATTTAGGCCACAGAAACAGTAAGTAGGTAAACTCGTGCTGTAATGAATTTCTGTTTAAACAGACATATAAATAGGGGTAATATTTAGTAAACAGTGGTATGTAAATGCTTGTAGGCTGTTGAACTTGATTTTATGATTTTAGTGAAGTAATTATTATTCTTACGATGCCTTCAGTAACGACGTGCAGTGAGCCGAGCCTGTCTCCGGACTCTCAGGACCCGCAGGATGATGGGAAAGACTCGGAGGCGGGTCACCTCTCGGATAAAGACGCGTGCAGTAATGAGAACGACGAGCAGAGCTCGGGGACGAAGCGACGCGGCCCGCGCACCACCATCAAAGCCAAACAGCTCGAGACGCTCAAAGCGGCGTTCGCGGCCACGCCCAAGCCCACGAGGCACATCCGGGAACAGCTCGCGCAGGAGACCGGCCTCAACATGCGGGTTATTCAGGTAAGACCGAGCCGGGTGGGAATATAAACAAATATATACACAACTCAAGACAAGCTCGCGAACAACTTCAACATAACGGAGTGGTACATAAAAGGTCATCAACAACACCGAGTTCGTTCAATGTTTACAAAAACATAACCCTAAGCCTAACCTAAAAGAATCAGCCGAATCAGAAAACAAAAGACAAAAAACCACCAAACAACAACAACAAAAAACCCTAAGGTACAACTGGCTATCAACTTTGTTTTAAAAAAGTATTTTTAAAATGCTACAATTTTTTCTTTGAAGAGGTAGATAAAAGGGATGAAAAAATAACAACTTGCCTTTGATTTTAATGTGTGTGTTTTTGTTTGTTTTTGTTTTGTCTTGTTTTGTTTTTTTGCATCAAGTTTTTTTTTTTTTGGGATTGAAGTGTGGAAATAACCTGAACATCAAACACCAACAAAACAGCAATGATGGATTAAAAGGTTATGAAAAAAATAACAATTTTTACACCAGCAAAACAGGATAGCAACATTTACTAATGAACGCACAATTGGCCATCAGTTGTTGTGGTTTCAGTGTGTGCCTTTTAAAATATGTTTGCACTTTTTTTTTTTAAATAAGAAATTGGACACAACACACCATTACCAAAAAAAGTTTTCAGATTTTTAAAATCCAGTTTTAAGAGTGTGGGTCAATGGCATTATTATGCCCATCAGTATATCAATTGCTGACTAATTGTTAAATTTTACACTTTTATTTGCTTTTATTTGGCTGTGACGAAACTGAAGCAATTACAAATAAAATGCAATGAGCTACTTTATAGCCTGCTACTGGTTATAGCCTACAGTTGAACTGATTGTTGTTTGACTTGGGCTAATTCAGTTTCTACGTGTTTTGTTTGTTTATTTGTTTTATGAAATGGTTTTCCATGCTTTAATAAAGATGTCCTGTGATCTGAATTATCATAATAACTATAATCTATTGATCATCTTGGAGCATTGGAGCCTAACAACCGAACTATATACTGTAATCTGATTTTTCAAAAATAATTGATTGTGATCACTGTAACATTTAATAAGCACTAGGTTATATTGTGTTTCTCAAGGTTATGTTTACATCTTATGAATAAAAAGCTATAAAAGCAAAATAATAGCTATATTTTTATTACTATAATGCTTAACAGATCCGTTAATGGTGACACTAAATGATAAACAGACGATAGATGTGCTCGCAGAAGTGGATCGTGATGCATATAAGTCATATTGCTCACTAGTTGCTTTTTTTAATCCAGATGTGTGCTTTACACTGTATCGCTGCTAATGGTGGAGGACAAACAGACAGAATTAACTCGGCTCACAGTCATATCCAACGTGATGGAGCGATGTGAGCGATAACGAGAAGTGTAATCCATCAAATCTGTCAAAGCAGGAGGAAATTCTCTGTATATATTATAACTTTTATAACTATCGTCTTTAAGTCTGATTGGTTTTTTTTTTTTTTTTTGCAAACTGGGGGGTAAGCGGCAGGCCGAGGCAATAAATCTGCTACTGTTTCAAGAAATACGTATATCATATGTACAGTGAGATCATCACGTGAAGTAATCCTAAAATAGTTTCAAAGTACTGTATATTTAGAACAATAATACCAAATGAATACCTGAATAAATCCATAAGCAAATGCATAAATGGCAGTATAAATACATGCAGAACCAAAGAAATTATAGAATAAGGGAATGACAGACCTCACATAAGCTACAAAAAACAAGAAAAAAACCCAGGTCTGTTGTTTTACCTTGATTTACGACTTTGTCTGGACTGCATGCCAGCACTTACTAATCAAGTTACTTATGACAAAATGATCGTTACTAGCAGTGTAATCATCAGACAAGTTGATTGAAGCAATCATAAATCAATTGTTATTGATTCTAAAATGATTATTAATAGAGGGCAGCCAAGTGGTGTGTAAAAAAAAAAAAAAATTATATTTTGAAAATAGTGTGTAAATAGGCTAGCTAGGTGATTTGCCCATAACTCTGATACTTAACAGTCCTTGTCTATATCATCCTCTTTCCTGAATGAGGTTGGTCACATATTGGCTACTAAATCAAATCGTATCCTATCACATTGTTGCCTTAAGAATCAAAATCCTATATCATGTGGAAGCCTTAGGTACATAATTTCATGTAACCTGTACAAAGGTTAAATGGAGAACACTTAAAGGGTATCCCTTTGGGAAAAGTCTTAAAGGGCACCTGTCATACATGACATGTATATCAAAAAGGGTCAACAACAAGTCTTTCTGGGACACTACTAACTCTTAATAATCCCAAGAACTATTGAAGAACTCTTTATGGAAGAGTGAAATAGTTTGACCCACTATTTAGTACAGTAATGTACAGTTTATATTGTAGCCATGGCAACAACCGACCTTTTTTTTTTGTTTTTGAGCAGGTATGGTTTCAGAACCGGCGCTCAAAGGAAAGACGTATGAAGCAACTGAGTGCACTGGGGGCGAGACGTCACGTGCTGTTCCGCAGCGCGAGGAGAATGAGGGCGCTGGGGGAGCGAGTGGAGCCTGCCGAGCTCATGATGCCCAATGGCCATTTCTCTTATTACGGAGGTGAGAGAACCTTCCTACACCGAACGGGAATGTACAGAATTAGGAATTTCTCAGAATTGAGTGGAACTAAAATTTGTGGTCCGGCTACATTAAATTTATCCCTCAGATTTGTTTGGAAGTGGTGCTTCACTGTAACCTCTTATAACAAGGGACAAGTACTCTGAACAGATGAGACAAATTTAGTTTTAACTTGAAGTGAAGAATAAACACATACTTCTCTTTTCACACTTCGTTAAACATTTTGTCTATGAAAGTCTGTAAAAGCTCTTTTTCCTGTGTCGACGAGCTGCCTTCAGTTAAATAATTTAGATAATGCACAATTGTGAAGCTGTATATTTAGAATTGCTGAACTATAGTAAGAGGTTCTTGCATTAATTTGACTCTTGAGTATTTTTCAAATGCTTGTTTCAGTTAGGTGAAATGCTGCCAGTTGACAACCTGTGGTCTATAACGTGCAATAACGCTCATCCCTGACCTTGCATCTCCAGATTATCAAGGCGAATACTACGGACCAGGAGGCAACTACGATTACTTCCCACATGGCCCTCCATCCTCACAGGCCCAAACTCCCAGCGATCTGGGCTACATTCCCTCCTCAGGCCCAGCTGGCACTCCACTGGGCACCATGGACCATCACCATTCTGGCCATCACCCCTCCGGAGAGAGCCAGTGTTTTGGCGAGATGGTGCCACAGCATCCAGGCGACTCCCCCAGCCCAGAGCACAGCATCTCGGCGGACATGAGCGGCGCGTTCACCTCGATCAGTTCACTTGGTGCTAACGGATACAGCAGTCAGCTCTCACAGCCTTCATCAGAAATGAGCGAAGGCACCGTGTGGTAGCTGTGAGCGCTTGGGCTAACAGACGTGGCCAAATAGACTCAGGTTTAATGCAGCCTGTAAAAAAATGGACCTGATCTTAACATAGACATTTTGATTGAGCTATTATTTTATGTATTTATGTATTTATTTAATGTGTTTATCTATTTATTGCCACTGTATGACTTTAATTGGTTTTATTTACATTTCTATTTATTCCTTTGGCAGACAGTTTTATACAAAGCGCTTTTATTACAAATGAAGCAGAAGCCAATGTCCAGTGTCAGTCATTGGATTTGAACCACTGAACTGCCGAGTACCCCTGGTTGACTGCATAATAACAGTAAATGCCAACAATGGTTCTGTCAATCTTGACAGCAGCACAATTATTTGTCCTGCCAAGAACGTATTTATTTATTTATGTCCATGAATACAAAGGAGCCACGGTATCTACTGCTTTAAATGGTTTATTGCTAATAAATGGTTTATTATTGATAATAAATCTGTTGATTTTAGCATATAATGAGCATTGGAAAACATGTCAGGACATGTTCTTTTTGTTCCCTTCGTTCTGTATCAGTTGCTTATGTTGTAATGTATTAGAATTGGAAATCTCATCCTGTTTGAGTTGTCATGTAAACAAAACCCATGTGTGCAGTTGCTTTTTCTTAGGAGCTCTACCAAATGTCATGCCTTTGAAAAGGAAACTTTAAAACCATTCATGAGCCCTTTATTTGAAATTAAATCTAACTTCATCTCTAAAGACAAAATTCAAGTTTCTTGAGTTCAACTGCGATCCATGGTGAACAAAGATTGAATATTGCTGTCAGAGGTTTATATACGCCCCGCCACTTGGTCTGACCGTCTACCTGGTGGTGAATACATTTTTGCCAGTTGTTAGTGCTGGTAGAAAGGAAAATGTTTCTGAATTACTCATGCCACATTGTAGTTAAGTAATTTTAATTAGAAAATCTTGAACATATATTGATCAATTTACTCAAATAATTAGAAGCTGGAAAATAGTTTCGCAACTGGCAAAGATGGTCTACCATTTTGACCAGCTTGGGCTGTGTTTTGGCATCCGGTTTCTGGTAAACCTAGTCTGAGGTTTTCACCTGGGACGTCAAGATTTTCTGTAACATAAAGATGCCTTTGACAACGAGAGGAAACATCTCTACATATACAAATGACCCTATAGAGCAGCAAACAATGAACTCTAAATCAGGATGTGTTCTTTTCTAAAACAGAAAGTTAACATATAAGACAAAAGTCTGTCTAAAATTTAGTGTCTCTAGTGTGTGTTATGATTTTTAGAGTTTAGTGGAGACCAAATGCCTCCACAAGGTTAGGAATATCTGATCATTTTGACCTTTAGCTGGTCTCCACAACATCAAACCTGCCTTTCTACAAAAACTGCAGCTTTTATTTAAAAACACTAAATATTTCTCCTGAAGTTGGAGATTAGGGTTAGATTTAGGTGTAATGTCAACAAGGATCCTCTGAGGATCTTACAAGGGTGTGTGTGCTCGCATAAAGAATGTTTTTTGTCCCTAAGTGAACAAGAAAATTTTTTTGCAGTCGTATTTATTGCTCAGAAAACTTCAGCGCGTGCATATTTGCCCGTTATGTTTACACAAAAACATCCAGAACGCGCAATCGGCGCTCGGCTACGGCGTTAGGGAGCTGGGCGGCGCTTAGTGATGACGTACACAGCCGGGCCGCGCAGTGAGAAACATGGCCGCGTCCATATCGGAGCAACTCGCGGATTTGTTGAATCCGCTGCCGAAGTTCGCAGACCCCGAGGACGACCAGGATGACGGTATTTTAAACAACTGCTGTCCTTAGTGGTTCTTTTAAAAAAAGAAGCTTATGTTATAAATATAAATAAAAACGTTTAAATGCGAAGGAGCTGTGTAGCACGCTGGGAGTTCATGGCTTGTTGGTTAACTCCCAAATAGCTCGCAGGTCCGTGTATACGTGCACTACGTAGGGGGTCGACAGTAATGCAGTGCGCGCGCTATATAGTGCGATTAATGTCCTGTAGGGAGCGATTCGGGACACAACCTGCGATTTAACCAGTGGACCAGTTGTCTGTGGCTGTGTTTGTGTTTTAGTCAATTATGTAGTTTTTATTCGCTTTGTTGGTACTAGATTTTTATATTTTAATGACTTTAACTTAAAAATATAATACAAAACAGACCTTAGGGGCGCTATATACACTACACAGGGCACCTGTTTAGTGAGCGAGATGCGATTAGATTTCAACCTCTAGCATAACAGAGCTTTCTATGAGAAGCTTTTTAGGGTTGAAATGAAAAAAAAAGAAAGTCAAACTGTGTCTTTCCTAACATCGTTTTAACTAATAATATGTGTCACGTGGTAATTCCTTTTTTTAAACACCTGTTGCTTGACACACACATGTTCCTGAAGTGAAACTCCATCCCATAAATACATTTAATATTTATTCTGAAATATTTCTGATGTGTTTTGGTGCTAATTTGTTGGATGGTCCTAGCCTAAGTAGAATTCAGTGATCTCTGACTTTAGCCAAGGTGTCCCTGTTCCCCTAAAAACAAATTATTTTTTCCATTAAAAATTTCCAGTGACATATTAAAGAGAAATCTGATGTGGAAAGAGTGGAGGAAATGTTGAACCAGAATGCTGTGTACTTGTACCTTGGCTTGGCGAGTTAGCGTCTATGAGAGATTAACGATGACATTGACGGTATTAGTGTGAAAGTTGATGCTTTGGAGGCTGATCTGTTTGAGTAGAGAATACAGATGAGGAGAAGCTGGACAGACTAAAGGACTAAAGCGCCGCCGCATCACTCTCTTTAAGTAGCGAGGGTTAAATCGCACTGCACCACTACCAGCACGTAGAACAAAATAGAGAAAGGTGACCCGTGATCAACATGACTCAGAATTTCGTTACAGAATAAATCTTGGATAGGTTTGAAGATGTGTATTGTCGCTCTGTTTGCAGAGACCAAAGCCAGAGTCATAGACAAGTTTGATGACGGAGGTGATGATGAAGATCTCCCAGGCAGTCGACTGCGGAAGCGAACAAGTGCTTTGCTGGCAGATTCGGATAAACGATATCGTGGCAAAGTGACGTCACGTAAGGAGCTGCAGCAGGAGTTTGATGGTTCCGGTGTGTAAATCAAATAAACCTTTTTTCTCTGTGGTACTCTGTTACTTCCCCTGTTAGAAATCTTCACCTACTTATCATTTTTTTTAAACCTGAAGTGTAAAAGCTTAAAAAGGAATGTTTCCTTTTTTTCTTGACTGATGTTTTCAGATGATGATGAGGAGGAGGAGGACCAAGACGATGATGAAGACATCGAAAATGGAAAGCTGGATCAAGACATGGAAGACGACGATGATGACGCTGAGGAGGAGGACGATGATGATGACGATGGCGATGAAGAAGATGACCTCAGTGATGATGGCGGTTCACAGGTGTCCAGCTTGGTGTTGAAGATGAAGGGCGCTGACCTGAGCTTCCCAAAGGAGACAGACTTCCGCAAACTCACCGAGGGCATGGACGACCTGGGAGAGAGCAAAGACGAGGACGAAGGGGAGACCGACACCGAAGGAGAAAGCGAGGAAGAGGAAGATGAGGAGGACAGTGAAGAGGACGACGAAAAGTCGGGAGGCGTGATGACCTTCTCGAAGGAGAAGGTGGATGAGGAGGTGGAGAAAGGCAAAGCAGTGCGGAACCAGCTGGGTATGTGGTCTGAGCAAACGCAAGGAATTATGGGTGTAAAAATACGTTTTAAATGAGTCAACACTCGTGTTGGGAAAGAGTTGTTTGTTTTTTTTTGTTTTTTTTTTTCCTTTTTTAATTATTATTTTCATCAGCAAGATTTATTGTGCATCACAGTACACCTGTTACCGTTTGACTCCGCAGCTCTTTGGGACCTGATGCTGGAAGGACGAATCAAAATGCAGAAAGCCCTGGTGACGGCCAATCAGCTTCCTCAGCCTGACACGTTCCCAGAGTTCAAGAGCCAAGGCGGGGCCGAGTACGCCGGCGCGCTGAAGAACAGTGAGTGCATCGCATGTTGTAATACAATCGTCTAACGTCACATCTCAGCACTGCAGAATTCTCACTTCTGATTGGTTCGAAGGTGTTGCTTTATTTCCGGTAACTATAGTAACAGCTGGAAGTCTTCAGGATAGACAGCTTGTCTTACTAACCACATAGAAAAAACCGTGGCGTTTCTCTTACGTAACCCTAAACGGATAAAAAGCGCACCACATACAAGAACCAAGAGTAGCTTCTTTTTAGTTTTTTGTGTTAATGTGAGTAAGTTTAAGCTGTAAA
>JAQQZX010000017.1:12953504-12970574 GCA_030068355.1 Notoglanidium maculatum
GTTGTTGTTTTTTTTTTTTAATAAAAATCCCTTCCACTGAAACGACAGACTCATTCATTCAATCATTCATCTTAAGGATGAATCCCAGACCATATCTAATGGGACGCCAGGCCATCGCAGTGAAACTGCTCAGAGTGAAATATAATTATTAATTAGATTATTACAATAGTATTTTTATTTTATTTTATAAATCTGGCTATAGCTAATTAGACCACCATTGAAATGATTTGTTTCATCATCATCACGCAGAAGTCCATGTCGTTCATATTTTTATACTTATGAACTTGCCAAACTGCTCCCTTTCTCCATTCTCAACACTATAAAATCTGATTTTAAAAAAAGTCATATAAGAGCTGCATTAACTCTTAGGAGGGTCGAATTATCTTGAGTTGCAATCTTGAGTTAAAAAGAAACACTTAGTTGAGGCTAGATGAACACTGAAGACTGTTAATGAACCTTTTTCTCAATTTCGCTTTCAACACTGTAACAAATGATGTGTTGTCTAAATGTTCAAACCCATTGACACTTAAATAGTAAGTTATGTTACATGACCAGAATCTGTAAATCAAGGCTGACGTCACAAAATTACAATAAACATGTTTACAGTGTGTCATTTATTATTATTGTGTTACGTATGTGGCTTCTCTCTCTCTCTCTCTCTCTCTCTCTCTCTCTCTCTCTCTCTCTCTCTCTCTCTCTTTGTTTGTTTGTTTGTTTGTTTGTATTTTTGGTTAGGCCTAGCTGCCTGATCCTAGCCACTGCTTATTTTTGGGATCCATACTTCATGGGGTTTTCCAGAGGCTTGGAAATAACATCTATATAGTTCCCCTTTACAGAAACACTAATTCCAAGCCAAATGACTACATTAACTCCTAGCATTGTTGCGTTCGACACTTTTCGTTTAATATTTATTTCAATTAAGTGTTAATTCAGTTGTCAGTATCAGAAAGCGAATGCTTATGTAACACTCGAAGGGTTAATTCAACATCAGATTTATTCCCCTGTGTATAAAGTGTCTAAAATTCGGTTCAAGAGAAAGCTTGACTCCATCTGTATGGAAATGAGACGAACCGCAATGCGTTCATTAGAGAAACTGGCATAATTTAATAGCTAATTACACGAATCGGTTTGCAGCATTAAAAAAATCATAAATAAAAAACCAATGACCAATTCTTGTCGCTAAAATTGAAGGAAGCCAAACAATCGAAGCTCAAATACAGACTGTTAAACAAAATATCACAACTACGGATCCATCTAATTATGTAAAGCAAACTTGTTCAAGGGATGAGCCTCATCTCCTGAGAATATGGATAATTCCATTAATGCCATTAACACAGGTTTACCACCAAGTATGCATATGTTTTTGTGTAATATCATGGATCATGCAAAAAAGAAAGGGATAAAGGAAAAAACAACAAGTCTGCATAAACGTGGCCATGGAAGGAGGATTGGATATTATTGAAGAGCGGTTCATGACCTGAGCTTCCAAACACTACTGCAACAGGTGAACATTTCAGTGTCAGATAACTTTACTTTATACAATTTTCTTTTTAGTGAAAATGAAATAATTGCAGTCAAAGTGCATAATACACAGAAAAATACCATGCTGAATTTTTTGTATTTTTTCAACCTAATTCACCACTTGCTACTACAATTTCAGTTGCAATTTATTTTAATAAGAATTTATTTATTTTGTGTTTCAATCAACATAAATGAATGGAAAGAATATAGCGAACTGAAAAAGTTTATTTAAAAAAAAAATCTAACGAATATATATATATATATAATTCGAAAATGACAAAAAAATGTAATATATAATAAAATAAGGACTGTACATATTTATTTTGCGAGAAAAGGTTCTTTCATGTTCAAGCAAGATATATTCTCTGAGGAAATAAAATCTGCTACAGGAAATTATACTAACAGTGAAACTGTAATAATAGCTTATAGTTACCAAAACCACTCACAAATTTATTTGAATTTAATGGAAACCCTAAGTACTCATATTTCATTAAAGACCTAGTTTTAAACAATAATATTGGTGCAGTAATCAACCTCATTAAGTTATTTATATATACATAAGTTTTGTCTAGAGTATTGCACGACTTCCTAACAGGTGTCGTAATTAGTTTCACATAAACATTATCATATGTAGCCTTATTTCTACTTATATTCACTATACAGCAATAATAGCAAAATATGGTCGAAATGGGGAAATTTAAGTCAGCAATTAAACCTAGCATCTCGACTGTATTAAATTTAATGTTAATAAAATAAAAACCCATAAACAAATACACATAGAAAGTGACTTTGGAATAGAATTACAAAGGTACGAAAGGACATCATGAAGCTGTGAAACCATATTAAATGTGGATGTGAAAATATAAAGATTATGACGGTAAAACAAAGGAAAAAATTGAAAACTGCCCAAGCGGAGATGAAAACATTCACAATGACCTTACAGTAAAAAAAATACTGAGATTTCTTTAATCAGATTTTTTCATTTTATTTGTTTAACGCTATTAATCTGTAGAACCCTTATATGCCTTTGTTATGCGTTATTTAGCACTTTTATTTAGTTACTTAAAAATATCTAAATTAATTTTAGTCTCAGTGAAATGATTGATGGTTATCTTAACACATCCATAAACAACAACAACAACAACAACAACAACAACAACAATTGGTATAGGAGCTTGAAAACAGCATCAAAATGCTAGCGTTTTTCTTTTTTAAAAAAGTGTCTCGAGTGTGTGATATGTGAGTGTGACTGCATCAATACACACGAGTGTGTGTCTGTGTCTGCCTGCATGTTTCCAATAAAGCACAATAAAAGCGAGCCGAAGCGCTTGAAGGCCCACTTTTTTTTTGTTTGTTTTTTTCTGGCAACAAAAAGACCAGTTTTTGGCGTTTGTTTTGTCTAATGGCTATGTTTTGGTTGGTAAAATACCTTTCACCTCTAAAAACTTGTCGTTCTTAAAAATGAAAACGAGTGAAAGTAAAACCTCCCTCGATTCCTGTTATGCTAGAAAAAGAATGACGTGTGACTGTTGCATTACTACAAACTATTTCCAGAACTTAAAAATACATAGTGCATATTTTATGTGCACTTCAAATAACCATACTGCAGATATAGAAGCACAATTCAATGAGTGAATAGCAATATTTATTGGTATTAGCATATGTAAGGGGTGATGAATAAGGTAATATGTAGAAAAGGTCGTCTACTAAGTAATTTAATATTCTATATATTAAATATTTCATAAATATAATGCTTTGTACAAGGTTTTCAAGATTTCTCTTCAATATAAAGCCCATGTTTAGTGAGAAAAAAAAAAGTAGGGACTTTTAGTCTATTTTAAAATCTACTGAAGCATTAACATTTGACTAACCATTAACCAAAGATTGCCTTTTGTGTAAAATGCTACAAAACTTCAGAAATCAGCATGAAAATATGGTCAGAAATGGTATCAAACACTGCTCACTGGATTAAACATCCTTTAGCACTTTTTCAGTGCTCCCAATCTACATGGATGTGGCCTGAAATGTTTGAGATGCCTTAAAAAGGTTATCCATCCATCCCGCCTCACTGAGTCGATCCACCACTGATCAAAGGCAGCCAGAGCCGTTGGGGGTTCAGCTTTGCTTGTATTAACTTCACAGGTCAATCTCTCTGCACATCAACATTGCATTTTTCAGAGGAATGTTCAAGATCTTATGGATTGGTGGTTGTGGGGGGGGGGATGTCATTAGACTTAGCAGTACTGGCCAGTTAATACAAGCACAGGTATTTTAATCCAGGCTGGAGCATCAAAGCAGAGGTATTCATATTGTCCTTACCTTCCTTTTTGATTATTACACACATTTGATCACCATGAGGATGAGACCAATAAAGGAAAGCAGCAATTAATGAAGTTATGAACGTCTGTCTTGCCGGATGCTCAAACAAACAGAGAACGAGGAGGGAGAAGAGGGAGAGATGGGGTTGGAGCCGTATGACAGTGCAGGTCTGAGTGAGGAAGTGAGCTCAGCGCTCCCACACAAGACGAATGGCTCCCCAGTTAACAGGGGTAATAACTTGTAATCAAAGCCATAAGACGAGCCAAGTTTTAGGCTCGGGTGGAGGGGTTGAGGAGGTATTTCTTTCTCTTCTCTCCTCTCCTCTCCTCTCTTCATGTTCCACAGGATCACTATGGTTATCCAATTGCAAATCCATAAGAATCCACTTGAGCCAACTTGTATGAAAACTTATAATTGTTTAAGGTTAGAGCAAGGGAATGGTTTAGTGGGTGTAGCCTTATCTACAACTTCATTCATCGAAAAACCAATAAAATCCATTGTATATGTTTTGTGTGAGATGAAGTCAGCCAAACAAAATGAATGCAGCATGTTTACCCGCTCGATTCAGCTGCAACACATACCTCCTCCGCTGCAACCCTTCGTAAAATGTACACTGTGGATTTGAGAGGAAGGCACACGAGAGAGTGAGAAGGGGTTCTGCTTTTCCTCAGTCACCACAGTCGAAGGACAAGCCGAGTCCTCCGACTCCCCCTCCGACAGCCCAAAAAAACGCCCGTCCACATCAGAGGGCAGGAAGGAGATCATCAATCTCAGGTTGGCAACGCCACTTTCACCTCTTCACTCGCACTCCACACCTGGGACACATTTGACATCATGTTAGGTCACGTCGTCCTCTGGCGGAGTCAACGGCAGGTTGAAACAGTAAAGCAGCAAGCCCATCATGAAGCTCTTCCCAGTGATAAACAGGAAGGGGACTGCGGAGAGACTTTTTTTCTCCAGTTTAGGTTGCAGAAGCAGCTAGGGCACTGAGATGTGCATTTTAACCTTTAATAATGCTCAAACAGAAAATCAGGTGAGTGCAACTGTCTGGAAATGAGAGTGAGTAAACACATTTCAGCCAGCAGTCTTAAGTAATAGCCCATTAATATAACTTATCATGAAATATTATATGTAGCTATAATGTAATTTACAACGAATGAATTTAAACTTTATTTATCATAACAGCTAATGTCGATAAATTCTGAAGGCAAAAAAGTGAGTCATTATCAGAGTGCTTAAGAAAGATTGGTAAATCAGTTTCTGTACCTTGTTTTACTAGTATTTTCTGCCTAGTTCATATCTTAATATATACACACCCTTTCTAGATATCCAGAGGCAGCAAAGGAGTTTATCAAGGCTTAATCTCTAATGATATCACTTTCCCAGCCAAAGCTTGGGCCCCTGTACCACTCAGAGCCTCCACTCCCATAGGAATGCAAGCGTGGCTCATTACACTAAAGGCCTTAAGCTGATGAAAACCATTAAAGACCTGAAAGCCTTTCTTGTATAGCTTATTGTGACTGCATTCTAACACTTCTCAGACACTGCACTAAAGGTGCACATGAAGGAAAATACATAGGTGAAAACAGCCATAGCAAACGTCTTTAAATTCCCCTGATTTGTTTCCCCATTTCTTTCAATTCCTCAGCTGGACCTGATACTTCTCTATTCTTCTTCTTCTAACGTTGAGACACTGTGCGTCATGTTTAGAAAACTTTTCATCCAACACCTAATGGTTTTGTCATTGCCCAAAACATACTTGAAAAACCCTGGTGAATTTGTATGTCTTGCAGATCTTATATAGGAGCAGCTAGCCCAACTCTTATCTTGATCTTTTGCTGTTTGAGAGATATAAAAGAACCAGCAAAGCTACTCTTAGATCAGGCTTCTCATATCTCCCACACCCCTCTCTCCTTTTTCAGGGAAATGTCCCCCCAGATTAAGAACACATTGCCCCAAATGAAAGACTTGTGGTGACAGAGATACATGCAGCGAGGCATTAGCCTGCAAAACCGAGATGGGGATCAAAGGGGAAAAAAGACGCTCGTAATCAGGGGGCTGTGTGCCAGCATTGAACATGGATGACTGGGAACGACCCCCTGCTCCCGTCTCTCTGCCAATCACAAGATACCCGCCAGTAACCCACACCTGCCCCAATCTTCAGCATGTGCCCCCTCCTTCTCTGATTTATGCCATTTAAAGTTTAATGCAGCTGTCTCCTGTTAGCGATCTCATGTCAAAATGTTCCTTGGACGAACGGGTTCCAGGAAGTAGGCAGAAGAGACAATTTCATCTTCATCTACCCCAATCAGGGCTCATTAGAGGAAGCCAGTCTGCAGGACATCCTTACCTCTTTGTAGCATGTCATATAGAAGATGCGATTGTGTTACAGTGAATAGAGATGCAAAATGCCATCTGGTTAAATCAATATTTGTCCAGAGCCAGCATGATAGAGTAAGCTTGCTAGAATGCATTGTATTATCACAGCTACACTGTAGATAAAAAGTAAATTTTAGGCATATAGACAGACATATGTAGATCTATACATGTATATTAAAGTATTCAAGCAAGTTTACTCTATCATGCTGGCTCTGGACAAATATCAATTTACCCAGATGGCATTTTGCATCTATATTCAGATGAGTTCCTCAGACGTAGTAGCCATATAACAACTGATAATAGTAGAATTTGCACAGAAGGAGTACCAGTAGAGGGGGTGGTTTGGCAGCAACGTTGAATAAGCTCAAAATTCTTCCATTGTTCCCAACCCCTGAGCTCATAAATCATTAGACAAATATGAAAGACAGCTCCATTGCTGCCTACTCACGTGTTGAGCTTCCCAATTCCCAATTCCACCCAAATTGTGAGAAGACAACACACATGTCTTGTCTCACTGATCTATTTGTAGTGGGTTAATAACAGGTCTGATGGCATTAAATGTGCTGTCAGACATCGCAGGTGGAGTGGCGCAAATCCAGCGCCACTTTCAATTAAGCTTTAATGAAAACCCTACTGCTGCTTGGCTGTTTCCTGGGGCATGTGAGCGCTACCTTGCCAAGTTCAGAGTTAACCTAACGACCCTGGATGATATCTTCTTTCCACATCAGCCATTGGCTCTGCTGAGATCCAAATCTGCTAGGCTTTCAAAGTTCACATGCAAACATTGCAAACAGGGAGCAGAACATGATTCGTTTGAGTGATTAGGCATGGTTTACCAGCACAATCGAATGTATATTCTTATGGACTGCGTTATACAGAAACAAGCAGGAAGAAAACAATGCCGTTCATATTATCATTCAGTCATGTGACATTCGGCCCAGCATGCAATCTAGGCATGATGTCTACAATTCAGGTCTAGTTAGTCATCTTTATTTAAAAATTTTTTTAAATGTGTTTTCAATATAGAGAAAGTCTAACTAAGCAGTGACTTGAATTACAAACTAAAGATGTAGATTTCAGAGTAAAGGTAATTTGGTACTGGTACAAATGACAAAAAAAAAAAAAAAAAAGACTAATGCAGCAATCTAATTTATTCTCTCAGATTTCTTAAATGTCCTTTTGAATACATTTTAAATCTTAGGCATATTGGTGATTGGTTTGACATGTACATCCAAATGAAATCTTATAAACTAATTTAAAATATTGACAACAAACAAATGTCATATAACAGTATTCATTCCAAATGGATTTAAAAGCAGGGATCCTATTTTACAATGATCATAAATTAGTTTTTTTCTTTAAAGTGAGGTTGTTCTTGGCAGTCACTGCTCAAATAAAGCTCTGCTTACAGACCTACAATTGGACGCAATCCAAACTTTATTAAGTAGGTGTAAACATAACCCGAGCATTACGCTGAAGAGGGTTTCAGTTTAGAGCTCCCTGGCCTGATCTCACCAATATTACACCCAAATCCAAAGTGAACTTAAATAACAACTAACAAAAATATAACATTTGACACATTATGCAAAGTTTCCCTGAACATCCCTAGAAATCAAGGAAAAACAAAAGCCTATTGAATTTGCTAGAAGATTTTCAAGTACTTTTATCATATTCTATAGTGCATCATAGCAAGGAAGGACTCCAATGTGAAACTATATCCAGTAATACTGTGAGAGAAATCTGAGCCCTCTTGCTCTTATGTTCTCTCTAGTAGAACGGAATTTGTCTTGGATTAACACCAATAAGTGAAACTCAATTGGCATCATTGTAGTAGGCCTTGGGAAATCTGATTACAGAAGGAGTACACTCTGTTTGGGAAGAGATCTGTGCTAATATCTTATTTTCTGTTCTAGACTCCAGAAAAGACATTTTCAAGAAAGTTTCAGGAATTTTCCACACATTTTACAGATTTTCTGGTAATGTCCAGTAAAAAAAACTTAAATTTGATATAGCTACACCTAACACGAATATGCACTTCACACATTCGTTATGGCTTTAATAACATGGCCATTTTTGGTTTTAAAAATCAAAAAAAAAAAAAGAACTAAAACAGATATTCAGAAAGCATGCCGCACTGCCGATTTAAATGATAGCTATTTATTAGCATGCACCATTTTAAAGTGGCAAACTAACACTATCACACTGTATTTTATGACCATGATAGACCCTTAGCATAGCCATCTTCGGAAAAGAATGTCAGCCGGAGCCCTTTGGGGCCTCCTGCTCCTCCTGAGATGACCTCATATGGACAGCTATCCTCTGTCCATCCCATGTACAGAGCAAGCGTCAGGCCATCTGCTGCTGTCCACATGAGATGAATTTAGGAATGAAGCATAAGACATGGTCATAATAATAATAATAATAATAATAATAATAATAATAATAATAATGCTACTATATACTGGGAGCTATGTCCAGGGTAACACACAGGTGTTGGGGTTCTTTCAAATCAAGCTTACTGGAAAACAAAGAGCAAGAAAAACAATGAATTATTTTTCTTTTTAAATGGAAATGTAGATTAAAAGTATATTGCTATTGCCGTTGACCCATAGTGGAGTCCATTTTTGTTCTCTATTCACCTTGCTCCTCCGCATTTCTCTCTTCTATCCTTCCTCAAAGGCTGAGTTCTGTCCATGTCTGTGACCTCAACCCTAATGCGATCAGTAATGAATTTTGTGTTAGATTAGGTCCGTAGAAATGGAGGCACAAGCGCAGCGTACAAGTGTCTGGGAGTCTATGCTGTAATCGAATGACAGACCGAGTAGAGACAGAATTTTCAATTAGTGGGAAGGCGAGCGAGCCAGCGTAGGTCCCCGCTGTTCAGCCTGCAAATGAATAGGGCCAAATCGAATCACAGCCTAATAGACGCAGTGCATGAGAGAGGGGGGGGGGGGGGGTGTAGTCGATGCTAAATGCATTAAAGCCTTGTGACCTTCTATTTCTCTGTGTATGCTCCTGTGCTAAAAAATAAGCATAACAAAATCAACAGTTCAATGAAACAAGAAGGTTGTTCAAAGAAAATACTGATTTCTACACATTTAAAATGTTTACATATTATTATTATTATTATTATTATTATTATTATTATTATTAATATTATTATTGTTGTTGTTTGTGGTCCAAGCACTAATGGTGCTAGAGCCCTAATGTTTTTGGTTAAGTTTCTTTATTCTTATTGTTCTCAGTTAAAATTTTCCATTAAAGATGTTAAATTTGGTGAATAGGTTGTATTTCCTCCTGTTATCCAGGCAAGTAAGAGCTGCCTAATGGTGGCTCCATAGCACAACATTGCACGTTTTAGGACAATGTTATGGAAAATATAAAAACTGATGAAACTCATGTGAATAAATCATCGTCAATGATTTATTCTGAATATATGAATTACATTGACCAATGTTTAGCAACTGAACATGTGAGTGCTAATGGTGCTTAATACAGAGTACCATACACTAGTACTATAGTAAAAGTCATATCACTGTAATGCAAACAATTATCCAAATTTAATGAACAAATTTATCCTTTTCTGACTGAATGAGCCATTCAAACATGAGCTTGAATTTGCTTGATGTGGCTTTTGTGTAATCGTGTAGTGCACCATAGGCAGTGGGAAGAAGAGGTAAGATTGGGATGGTAGGAGAATAGGAGGCCTGTTCCTGGCCTGTTTTAGTAGTTTCTAGCACATACATAAACAAAAGATAATTAAACCCAACATATGCCATTTCATTGGTTTAAAATTACAAATTCAGAACATAAAACATTTGGACCTACAGCAAAGACATCTCAAGATTTTGCATGAAAAGAAATCGGCTGATTTACGGCAGTTGAGGACTTTGAAAAGAACGCTTCCTCTTTTCCAGCTTTACTGTGCAGTGGAAATCACTTTAAGGAATGATTAAGAGCAGAGACTCAGGTTTATCTTTTCATGTTTCAGAGAAGGAAGAAATAAAAGGAAAGTAAGATAAAAGTAGCACATAAATTCCAGGCAACTTCGATGCCTATGGATGGCTAAGCACGTACCGCTCTTCTGTAGGAACAGTCTGTATAACTGACAGAATATCTATCTATCTATTGAGCTGCCTATTCTATAATAGTTTATTTAAAGGTAGCATTGCATGGCTCTTCAGTAGCAGCTACTCCATTTTAACCTAATTCTGTTCACTGGAAGACAGTTCTGTGAAATCATTAGCTAACTAATTAATTAATTTTTGTTAAGTAAGCTCTTTACCCTGGTCAATGTGGAGATGAATCCAGAGCCTATTCCTAGATTACTGCGCTTGATGTACAACCTGGATGGGATGCCAGTCTATCACAATGCACACATTCATTCACACTCGCACTCACACATAGGGGTAATTTAGCTTAGATAATCCATCTACCTGCAGGTTTTTGGGAGGTGAGAGGAAGTATGAGAACCCAGGAAAAAAAGATGTGAAAAACATGCAAAACTCTACATAGATAACCTGAGAACGGAATGATTGGGGACTAGGGACCCTGGAGCTGGGGACCCTGGAGGTACTCACTGAAGCCAGCGAGTTTTATCTGAATAATCTTTAAGAAAGTCAGTCTCTTGAACTTACACGACCTGGTGGCCGCTCCAGATATACAGTCCTCACTACCTTATTATATAGCGTTCCTATTTGGTTCACTTTGGTTACTGAATAATTCAATACTGACTTGAATCAATACTGCATAGTATGCTTTAATACAAATAGCTGAATAATGAACCAAGTGTTAATTTAACCCGAGTTAACCAGGGTTAACTGTAGCTTGCATTTTGTCTACTGTAAATATTTGTCATCATAGTTTGTCAGAAGCTGGGACAGAATAAGTACAGAATTAAGAAGGCTATTCAATAAATATCCATTCGGGAGTCACTGGATACCGGCCCTATCCCCTTCACTTAAATCTGCTTGGCTGGGAGAACCTTTATCGGAAAACTATGATTATCAAGCATTTCTGCTGATGTCGGCAGGATCTCTGATCTCCAAGCCTAACTTTCATGAGTGCCACTGCTGTGATAACAAAATCTTTATTTTGGATACGTTAGAAAGGTCATTCTTTCTAAGCTTTGGTTGTGCAGGGGATGAGGCCTGTGGTGTGATAAAAAAAGAGGGGAAAACAGTGGAAGAGAGAGAAAGAGGAAGTCATCTGGTCCACAAAGCCCAAACAGACTGCAGAGATAGCAGTGTACAGGCTTCGGATGTCGGGGGAGTAGGGTGAGGTACCCAGTGGACAGATACCTCACGAATAAAATGCTATGGAGGTTATCAGTATAGGCTTTGATGTGGAGCCCAGTGACTATCTAGCCCTGCTCCCGGACTCTGCTCTCTTTCAGCCACACGCTGGAGCCTCTGACAGCTGCTAATATGCTGATCACCTCCCCCTCAAACCCTCCACTGATGCTCGCATCCGAAGGAGGAAATGATTGGGAGGACCAGCCATGTATTCTGATACGCTTGTTTACTTGCCTTCAATTTTTTCCCCTTGGTGGAAATCCCACCACAATTTTAAGGGTTTTCTGTTACGAGTGCAAGTGAAAATCATCGAAGGAATTCATACAAAGGTCATCATGAATGTAGGCTACTTCAGAGAGAATATAGAATATTAGTGAATACATTATGTCTGGTTCCAAGTGGCCTCTTATGTGGTACTATGTACAGGGTATATGTACAATCTTTAGGGAAAGACAACAAGCATGTCTTGTTGGGATAAAAGTGGAGGTTACTAGCTCCTGGTAAACAATTAGCCAGATGAAAACTTGGTGACCACAGATGAACTTTACAATGCTTTAGATGGCTAAGTGCCACCTGCCATTGATCCATCTGACCAAGATATAACCATCAAAGTGGAGGGAAAAGAACATGTGTAAGTGAGGCTTTGTATGATGACCTTTTTTTTTGGATAAAAACTGAGGATCTGTTTGAAGAAAAGCGTTTCTGATTCCAAAATCAGATTGGAGTTGTAGCACACTGTGATGGCTGAATATATGGAATGTTGAACCATACTATATCCTGCCAGGAAGTTCATTTATGACCAAGTATAAAATCTAAGTTACCCTGCTAGCAGTCTTGCCTGGTGGGCCCCTACAGTTGTCGGCCCAAACTCTGTAAGCTATTTCAGGTCCAGAACTTGGAGCAAGGCAATAAATTGTCCAGCTCTCGTTCAAGCGAGCAGACTTCTCCTGTGGAACAAAAAGATATGCACTCTTCTCCTCAACTGTCTGACAGTCTGCATACCAAAGCTTTCCCACCCAGCTTTTAAAATGGCACAATGAAATAATAATGTCTCTCTAGAGTTCATGGGGGAAGAGCAAATGAGAGAGATAGCGAGTGAGAGAAAATGAGAGAGAGGAAGGGGGAGGAATGGACATGGACTTAATCTTTGCATGCACATCGAACGACACAACCCTATGTTTGCAGGCTTTGCAAACATAACAGTGGTTTTTTATCATTCTGAAAAATGAAAAAGAGTGTGCAAGAGATTATGGCTGGCGCAGCTGCTGGCCAACAAGCTGGGGCTTATCTCACAGTGCTGAAATTTCCACAGAGATTTAATCGGCTCATTCACAACAAAAAAATGTTCAGGAGACCTTTTGAAACGTGTTCGTGTCCTAGTGCACTCTGAACTAGCTTGCGGTCATGCTCTCGAGACCCAACATCCACAAACATGCGCTTGAGAAACAGATTGTTTCATTCCGACATACAGTAAGTTTAAAAAGGCAGGAGATCCATTCTTTTACTGTTCCACACAGAGACGGGTTGTTTTTCTTTTGATAAAAGCATCTTGCTCCATGCAGGTCATCATTTTCACACTCAAGAAACTGAAACGGGGATGAAGGGAAACAGTGTCAAATTGAGGCAGTTTGTAAAAAATTGTAGAAAGTCAGTTCCTCCTCCTGCATTACAAATCACTCAAGGGTAGGGAGGTGTGTGCTCTTGTTAAATTTCGTTTATCAGCCTGGAATAACATCAATAAATCGCAAAAATGGGAATGGGATTGCTCAATAGGCCACTGTAGACAAGTTGCTTCCTCCTTCATTCACAGATACAATCTATGGGGAAAAGAGCCCAAAGCTGGACATATAATTGCACATACTTTCTCAAGATGATGTGCACCCTTTTTATTTTTGCATTTATCTATCTCACAGGCCAAAAACTCGCAGGCAACAATTTATTTCCCATGTATGTTCATAACAAACTATTGGTTCCTGCATACATTTTAAACCAAAATTAGAACATTCTGTACAAATACAAATGATGGAACTGAACTGGAACTGAAAGTAAAAAAAACCCCAAATAGCTGGAGTACAGGCCGTGTACGTAAGCAACAACAACAACAGTTATACATCCACTTACTTGTTATTGGGAATGCACATTTAAATACGTTTGAATTCTTTAATAAATAAAAAAGAATGAATCCTTTGCAAATTGCTGCGGTATAAGACAAGGAAAACTTTTGGGCTGTTATAGGAAAATAATTGACTTCGGGATGGTAATAGCAATTCAGAATTGATTATTTTCCTATAATAGCATGTCCTGTCATGTTATACTATTAACAGAGATACAGTTTTGTTAACAGGTTACATCTATCACTATGAAGCTCGAAGCTCGTAGGACCCTGTAACAGAGGGGTTTCCCTTCATATAATGTTCCAAGATGAAAAATTAAAACTATTAAACATACAAAGAAGAACCTTCGAAGAACCTATTTTTCAGTTTTACTCCATCAACCATCATCACTGTCACCATCATCACGGCTCGTCTTTGTCTCTCCATGGCTTCTCTTCACTGCCTCATAAGTGCTTCATGTATGTTGCGGAGGTAATGGAGATATAAGTGGTCTGGATTAGACGGATGATCCATGAGTCGCTTCATCATCTTTCTCTCCATGTGCTAGGAGTGTTGGCTGATAAATCGCTTTCTCCCTTACGGTGCCCTTCCTCACATGCTTGCTAAGTCTTCGGTCTGAAAAAGTGTGTGTAATCACATCAGCAAAGTCTGAGGTTCTTTCTTCACGCTCTCATTCACCCAATCTGCCTGCCAGCCAGCCACACACACACGCACACACACACACACACACACACACACACACACACACACTCACACAGCAGTCTTAAAAGCATGTTTTGGGAAAAGGGGGCAATTTTTCAAAATGACTAGGTCCACTCTGGATTTTAATGGCGTTCTTCATGTCTGTAGGCTTCGCCGATACGACCAAAGCCTCCTGAAAGAGACGAAAGAAACAAAAGGCTACTCAGAGCAGATTAACCTTCTCTTACATGCAAGCTGGACCTGCCTACACCGGGACACAAGGAATTACTTTCCTTAGGCAATGCAATAAAAATAAATAAATAAATAAATAACATTTTTTCATGAGTTTTGTACTTCATGGCTTCAATCCTAAATAGAGTCTTTGCTGAATAATGATGAGCTATTGTGAAAAAAAATAAGGCTGTGTGATAAGTGGCAAAAGTAAAATAGCTAACATGTGCTACGCTAAGTTGGATCGTGTGTCAAAGATTGTGACTTTGATACACTATGAACCCTCCTACCAAATGCTTTAAATGAATGAATCCCACACAGCTCCCCTTTCCCACTTCCTGTGTTATGAATGGGGTGGTGAGGACATATATAAACAGTATATTACCCCGCCACATTAATAACAAGCTGCCTCAAGCATAGCATGATCCCTCTTCCTCTCACTCTGGCAGGCATTAATGGCTTGAGTAGCGTTACGCCAAATGCTAACGAAGAAACACAGTGTTTACACTGAGCTGCTAATGTGCTTACCACCCACTTCGGGAAGCGAACGGACAAGCGCCGCATAGCTAGTGTATGTTCATTAGGAATAGATTCATTGCTCTTCATGACAACAAATAAGCATGATATATTGATGAGCACTATAAACATAAGTTTGTGTGCATTTCGAGGTGGGAGGGTTGATCACACACATGTGGTGGCAGAGCTCCCATCTGTATACACATTTCTGACTCTAAACATGTCATTTAGGAGACAAAAAAGCTGAACACAGCATTAAAGAGATGCATGTGAGAATGGCCTTCATTTATCATTTGACCTATCACTGCTAGTTACGTTTGTCACGCTAGCACCTAGAGTGTACTGCTTGTGCACGATTAATGGTCGGCTTAGTTTATGTCCACGACGCTGGAACTGACTTTGGCTGTTTATATTCTGTCAACACAGCCGAATATAACAAACCATCAATTTCAACAGGACTGCTGAAGCTCACTAGAGGCTAACACATGAACGCTTGAGACTGATTTGCATCAACAGGGTTCCCAGCTTGTAAGATTGCAGCACGTTGACCATGTTTACTGTTGAAAATGTCAGTTAACCACAAAAGTTCACGCTTGCAGTGTGCGTCTAGGTGGGGAGTATATGTGTTTGTAACAAGTCACAGTGTTGTTTACTGTCACTTTAAAGCATATGCAATCCACCATCACACATCCATTTCATCTGACATGCATGCAATGCACTCAGCAATGTAAAAGAAATCCAAGGGCATTAGACTTATAGAGCATGAACTCATTCTGCGTGTGTGTATCTGCAGATTGGAGGCTTGGAGAAGAAAAGGCAGGAAGCGGCATCGTTTTCAGACCACAGCAGGCCCTTACAGAAAAATCACGTTTCATATGCTGGTATTATGAATAAAATGTGGAAAAAAAACCCCAGCATTGAAGCATGTTACACCCTGAAATCGCAAATTGAAACCGAACTTGACAACATACTGACTCATTGGAAATGTTATACGCCAAAAATAAATACAAAATGCACTACATTTGCAAATTTCACATGTTAATATGTTAATGGAAGGATCACGTGGCATTTCTGTAAGGGAGTGGCCCAGAAAAAACAAAAAAAATTCCAGTAATGTCGCGCATCCTCTGGTTCTCAGCAGAGCTAGGTGGAACAAGCTCTTTCCCTCACTCCGTCTCGTGCTTTCTCGCTGTGTGTCATGGCGCACTGTGTGTGCTTGTGTGTTTGTGCACACTCCCGGCCCTGTCACACTGCATTACCTATCATCGTGCTGAAGGCTGCCATGGTGTGTGCTCTGCAGGGGGAAAGTGATATGATTGATTGTTGCTGGAGCTCCACCTGACTTCTGCTTGCTCATGGAAAGCGCTGACACTGACTGATCTTCTCCTCCACATCTCCACAACGCATGGCATGTGTTCATCTTGTCTTTGACCAAACTAATCCATTTTTAAGTGTTTACTAAAAGTGGACCGGTTTTATGACAATTTACTTTTCTTTAATAAATCATAGTTTGTTATGCACAGGCTATTTTCACCCTGACAATGACAAGAAGATATAAAGCGCCACCGGTCTTCGATAATCTGAAGCACATTCTCTGTCACATTCTTTTCATTTTCTCATTTACACTCATGACTGGGCAAATGCTTTATCATCATGAACATCTCCAAGCACTGGAATAGCTTTGTGTTACAGTGATGACTCATGATTGAGACTGAGAACACCACAGCCACATGTACACTTATAGAGTACCGGTCAAAAGTTTGGACACACCTACTCATTCATTCATAGGTCTTTATTTGGACTATTTTCTACATTGAAGAACAATACTGAAGACATCAGATCTATGAAATAACACATGGGGCATTTATGGAATGAGGTACTAAAGAAAAAGATATTCAAAAATACATACATACACTACCAGTCAATCGTTTGGACACTCCTACTCTTTTTCATAGGTTTTTCTTTATTGTTTTTGCTTTCTACGTTGTAAAACATTACTGAATACATCAAAACTA
>JAQQZX010000017.1:12973559-13008371 GCA_030068355.1 Notoglanidium maculatum
CCTGGGTGACCCGGGGATCGAACCCAGGACCTTCTTGCTGTGAGGCGACAGTGCTAACCACCGCACCACCGTGCCACAATAAATGGTTATAATGCCATGAAATAAATATTCTTATGGTCAGGTAGATAAATTAGAAATGGCTAATTTCTAAACAATCAGAAATAGGATTTAACTGGATTGGTTTTATTTTATTTATTAAAACAGTGTAGGCCAATGTAGAGTTGCATGTCATTAATAATAATAAAAAAAAAATCATCATTTTTAAAAATACAGAGTAGTCATAGCAAAGTTGTAAATGTGCACAAAATAGTGGGGATCAGAAAAAAAATCAGAAAGTCGATGCAATTTTTGAGGCAGAAATTATGGACATATTTCTCTTGACCCAAGTGTTCTGTAAGGTTAAAAGACCCATTTTTCTTCTTGATGTGGCGATCTCTGACTCTATCAATATATACAAATATCATTTTCTGAAAATGATGTTTTAATCAAGAAAGTGCATATGCATTTGGAATGGTAGTGCTGTTCCAAAGCTGAAACACAAGTGGGTCAATTCTATATTCAACTACTGTACGGTAAGAGTCAACACTGACACAGTAGCCATGTACGGGACATACCCTAGCACAGAGGCTAAGAGTCAAGCAGCTTCAAACAGAGGACAAGTGTGTGAGACAAACAGCATAAACATTTAATATGTGCTGACAGAGGCAATAAGCCCTAGGCCCCGGACAGACTCACTTTAGACGGCAAGAAAACAACTACTATAAATCCTCGCAAATGTGTCTCGCTATAAAAGTGTCAGGAGGTCATTTTTATTTGGCCACACAGACAGAGCGCGCGAGGCCCACGATACAGAGGCCTAGAGTACCAGGACATCGAGGAATGGGCAAGGATTGGGTAGATATGCTCGATCTGTCTTTCTCACACACCTCATTGTTCCATTAATACAGTATGTCGACCAATTTCTACTGACACAGTTACAGCATGCATAAAATGCTGGATGTTTTATGGCCTAAACAAATAATTTATAGCTTTGTGTGGTTTTACCAGTAGGAGTAACTTCACTTATAAACTGCACTAAATTAAAGACTGATTGCTTACCAATGAACCACAGTATCGCTGAATGGAAACCAATCTGGGGCAAACAAATGTTATAGCGCAACAAATTTGGATGATGGTGGAGATAAAGGAGCCTTCACAGCTGAAGCGCTTCACTAAATAAAAGCAGAAACGTTCTTCCACCTCTCCAGGTGTTAATAAGTGACAGGAAGCAGTCGTGATGGAAAAGAAATAATAGAGTTGCAATAACTCTCCAGCTGCAATGATTGGGGCTAATGGTGGATGTTTGGAGGCAAGCAATGGAATACCACAGTAACAAACTGAAAAGGTGACTGAAAATGAGCCATACGTTCCTGTAGGTGTGTGTGTACGTGTGTGATTGTGTGTGCGTACTGTAGACATCTGGGGCAGCAATCAGTGTGCCGCTCTCAAGGGCTGCCAAGGCAAACAAGGCAATAACAAATCCACTTTGCAGATCATCGATCTGCTTCAGGCTGGGCCAAAGTAAACACTCCCAGCCTCAAGTTTGCTTTTCGAAGTGGGGCTCGGGAATCGAGAGAAGGCTGCTTCCCCCTCAATGTCCAGTGAATCTGTCTCTAGTGCTCCCTAATGGCAATTTTTGAATGTCTCTCTCCATGCAACCACACCATCTCCATAAAATGAGCTACACACTGTAGTTAAAGGTTGAGGGCAAGCAAACAATGGATTTCCAAGGATCCCCTGGTCAAACAGGCTCCCAGGCAATGGATTGTTGTCCACCAATGAACTTTATTAGTGTAATGTTTGTTAATGAGAGACTCCCTCTCAGTAGACACTTAGGCCTCTTCTAGCATGTAATGTTGAATGACATTCTAGCAATTCAACTAGTGGTTTAATAAAGTCTAGTAGTTTATTAGCTAGCTCATGTAAGGATAAAATAAAACAGCACTTGCTAAGTGGTGCCACAAAGAAATGACAAGAAAGCAAAATTAGCTTGCCAAAAAAAAAAAACAAATCTGCCAAAGCTGAATCATCAAGTGAACAAGTGACCTTACCCAAAATCATGTGGCTGATCCGGACTTCAAGCAATGCTTGTTCCCCAGCCCACAATTCCCCAAAATATGCTAAAGAGCTGAATAACTGTGCAATATTTTTAATGACCACAGGGTCTATAAGAGTTCGAAAAGGCTCTTGATTACATGCATGACAGAGTTTCATACTGAGGCAGATGGTGGGAAGTCCAGTTCAGAACAGCTTCTGGTATTGGGGACATGGGTTAGAATAGGAGACAGTACTGTACAGTGCAGAATGCCCTCTGTGATTGCTCTTAAAAAATGTTCCTCAAGAATTCTTTGGATGGCTCAATGGTTCTACTTTCCTAAAGAGAGTTTAGAACCTTTTCTGAAAGGAAACTGTTTGTTGTAGGTTTAAAAAAACCCCAAAAAGAAATGTGCATATTAGATGAGACCATACTAGAAACGTCTTGCTGATTACACATAGTCTAAAAAGCATAAGAAGTAATTCTCTTGCTGTTACATCTTCCTCTTTGACAGTTAAGAAACATGAATAAAATCTCTATATTCTCCCTGTCTCACTCTCTAGCGATGCGTACCATGCAATGGAAAGCAAGTTTTTAGCTCCATAAAGAAGCAGAGCAGTGAGGCCCGGAGCAGGAGACAGCCTCCATTGAGAGAGCAAATGAGGCTTGCCACCTCAGAGACCACAGCTTAAAGCATGGAAACTCTGGCTTACTCTTTTACATCTCCTCCTCCGTTCGGCCCTGTGTCCATCTGCTGTGCACCCAGTTCGGGGTGAACCACAAATCAAAGGCTCCAGCAGATCCGGGTCACTCACAAACATCCAAGGGATGTGAGAAAAGTGCATGTGTGTCTGTTTGTATGCTCTTGAAAGAGACTGAGAGGGTCTGCTGAAGAAATGGTACAGTAGAGAAACAAATACCCCATTTGCACTGACATGGCGTTAGTGCTGGAAATGGTGTGGGTTCAGGGAATCAGTGGACCTTTTAAAGACCTGGCCTGTGTTTCCACCCGTTTCATAGCCAAATCATTTTTTAATCAGATGTGGAAGTTTACTAATGAAGCATGTAAAATTAATAACAACCATGGAGTCTGAGAACCAAAATAAATCCTTCACTGAAAAGATTTTGTCAAAAACTATAACTGTATGCAAGATGAGAGATGTCTATATTGCTTTTCTGTTGCTGCGTTAGGAAAGTTTTGTGACCATCACCGATTCACAGTTCTGAGTAAAGGTCTGCTATGTAGGATTCAACCAGCTAAATGCCGCTCCCTTACCCCTCCCCTTCTAGGCGTGTATTAGGACGCCTGTAGCATATTTCCTAGTACTTACATTCACAGTCCCTTGCTTTTTCTCATGCTAAATAATAAATATGATGCTCCATTTTTCAGCACCAGCAAAAACTGAGCCCTCTGATTTCATCTTCCTTCTCTTCTTTTCTTTTTCTTGGTTGAAAAGTTAAATCTAGAACCCTAAAGGGGAGCCTACAACATAAGGTTTCCCATTACAGAGAGGGTTTACAGAGAGGAACTTCAGGCAGGGCATCTGAAAGCACTAACAGGTTTATTCGGATTTCATGACTCACAGATCCCTATGAAATGTTACCATTGCTCTGATCAACAAGTAAAGAAAGGAATGCCATTCCATGGATGGCTGGGGCATCATTTACAACCAAACTGGCGATCTCTAATTTCATCTCTAAACACTGGCAGGAGAGCATGTTACCCCTGCAGCACATTTCTTTCCTTTTCAGCAGGAGCTCCTCAGTGCACTGGATTAAAGCTAAGGCATGTCAGCCAATGACAGGATCCGGATGATGTCACTTCCTTTTGGCCCCTTTCCCTGAAAGATGGAGAGAAAGAGGAAGTGAGAAGGAGTGGGAGCTGTATCTTGTATATTTTGTTTCCTTCTCCTCTGACTTTCATAATACCATAAATCTTTATTGTGAACATTTCCTTGTAGTCTTGCAGCCCTCAACACACACACACACACACACACACACGCACATACACACACACACACATGCACACACACACCTTCTGTATTACAGCTCTCATCGCTCATGACTAGTATAAGGAAATGAAGGTAGACCCATAGGAAGTGTATGGGTGGCCCGACAACGTGCTTTGACTGCTTTGTGCGTGTGTGTGTGCGTGTGTTATGATAGCCTTCTGGGTCATTAGCTGTAATCAGAGGGACCTCTCCCTGTCTACAGTCCCACAAGGCCATGTCAACCATTACCTAATCAACTACTCCAGCTTCCTTAAACACACACACAAGCTCTGGACCCACATGCCACAAAACATTCTGGTTTAACCATATAGAGATGTGAAAAAGGTCAAATACTGGCCAACTGTTCTGCCAACTGCTGATAACAAAACTATATTTATACCTTTAGAATTACATACGGAATCCAGCCACTATAATCAGAGGCGTGAGGTGCAATTTGAGTGGTTAAGCTCTTCAGGGCTGTGTTCTGAGAGCCAGACCAGTGCCCTTGTGCCCATATATCAAAGCTCGTGCTTGTCAGTGACCCCTCCCCTGCTGAGCCTGTTTGTCCAATTAGGCACGGGCTGCAGGGGGTGGACCTTCAGTGTGAAAAAGGAGTGATGGATTGAACAAAAATGGAGCTGTTCAGGCGGACATGCTATGTTCATCTTTCCTTCCTTCATTGTCTATTTACAAACTTAACTCTTTTTAAAGACATATATTTATGCACGTCTTCATGCTTACATACAATACAGCTTGTGAAGGAATAATATGTGTAAACACATGCTCATGCTCATAATCTACATCACTACAGATCTATATTATAGTGTTTCTTATTAACCTTTTTAAATTAATACCAAATTTACATAATTTCAAGAATCCACTATTTAAAATGTAAAAAAAAAAAAATAGATGTGTTATTTAGAGCCAAGTAATTTTGCTTGCTGTTTTGGAAAAAAAAATACATCCATACATGTTCATATATATTTGATGGGAGACAAAGGAAATGGCAAAAAAAAGTAAAAATAAATAAATAATAAATACGGTATACTATTATGTAATATATAGAATTATATCCATGTAATAATAAATAATTCACATTATTTCTATTTGGATTCATATTACTATTTGAGATCACTATCGTAGATTCAAATCCATGTATTCAGAGTTCTTCAAACCAGGAAGTTATGATCAGGGCAAAGTTGTACTCACAAGGAAGTACGTAGAAATAAACAATTTTTTTTGGGGGGTTATGCAATGGAAATGTTCAGAAATGGCTCTGCAAATACTACAAGAATTGAGGCCTAAAAACTATTGCTTCAGTAGCCTGGCTAGCTTACTAGGTAATTACAATATTAATTTAGGTGAACCAGTCAGTTAGCTACATTATTCTCCCTTCTCCCTTATTATGAACCACATCCCTTAATTGTTTTACAATTTGACCACTGGGTCTATCTGATTAATGAGTTTGTGCCTTGTTTAAAATCATTGACATTTTATATTTCCTTCCAATGGCAACATCTCAACAAACACTGCTAATGTTTTTTAAATGGTAGACATTTCAACACTACTGTAAAGCACATGGTCAATATGTTTCACAGCAACATCACACAAACACCCAAAGCTCAACAGTAGGTCCAGGTGGTTAAAACAGCCGGTCTTTGTCACCTCGGCCGGTTTTGTCCCCACCATGACAGTGTAAATCGCTGCTTCTGCCCAGACACAGCCTAACATAAGAGTCTTATGGATGTCAACAGAGGACATGTGCCAATTTCAAAGGACCTTAACACACGGCTGATTCTGAAAATATGCTGCCATGATGCTTCTTAGCAAGGCGATCCAGGGACGCAAGGGCTGGAGAAAAGGACAGCAATAGACAGAGGAAGTAGCTTCCAAAGACAGCCTGATCAGGACACCTCAAAGTGTGTAATCCTCCAGGCTGATTAAATGGCTGGTGTTAAGGACCATCTTCTGTTATGAAAGTTGTTCAATTTTGCATTGATGGAAGAGCAGCAGGGTAATAGCGGCCCATAAATAATATAATTTCCCAGCACACTAATTATACAGATAAATCAAAATTTGTTGCATTTCAACCCACTTTATGATATTTAATAAACAGGCAAAACTGACAAATCATGATTATCACAGAAAGAAATTCCTACACCAAACATTTATTGATACTAATTAATTAATTAACCACCATTCAGCCCTTATAAATCTCTTTATCCCTTTTTAGACTATGCTTTTGTTTATTTCATCTTGTTTCAAGTCTCATGCTCTGTTCAATAACTATGGTACAACAAAGTATAAACAATATATAGGAAATCTTCACCTAAGGATAACTTATTGAAGAATTATGAGTTTATATATATGTTTAATATTTCTTAGAGGTGTCAACGAATTTGTTTAAAAAATCCATAGGTTGAATTGCATGTACTGTTAATACGACAAAAACAAGGTGAATTTATATAGTGCCTTTCAGCAACCCAAAGACACCTTACAGAGGACTGATGAACAAAACACCATTAAAACCGCAAACAAAGAGAAGTGATTAAAAATTAAATATAGAAGAAATACAACATATTCGCTAATAACAGCGGTGAAAAGACAGTAGACTAGCTCAAGCCAAAGTAAAAGGAATCAACAAAATGACAGTCAGTGATCAGGAATGAAAGGGTAGCAGAGAGAGAAGGGCTAAGACTTGAGATCAGTTTTGAATATGAGGAGAGAAGGAGTTTCATGACGGTTCTGGGGAAGAGAATTCCACTGCTTGGGGGCCGCTATCCTAAATGCCCCAGAACCCATGTTGGTCAGTTTAAATTTCAGGACAGACAACAGACCAGAAGATCTAAGACCATGAATGGGAGAGTGGTGCTGAAGCAATTCTGTAAGATATTGGGGGAGTATAGCCACAGGGTACTTTAAATGTAATCAGAAGAATTTTATATTGAATGCAATTTAGAACAGGAACCCAGTGCAAGTTATGAAGGATAGAAGTGCTGGATGTTTGGTCTGGGTGAGGACTCAACGGCTGCAAAATACTGAACATACTTAAGTCGAGTAACGGACTTAGCTGGGAGTCCAAGGAACAGAGCGTTGCAATAATCTAGTCGGGATATAATAAATGCAAAGTTGCAGAGGTCTTATACAGGTACAGTAGGTGAAGGGTTAATAACAGTGCCATCAATGACCAGATTAAAACTGCTATTGGAAGCTATTGATTTGGAACTAATTAGTATAAGATCAGTTTTTTATCATAATTAAGCTTCAAAAAGTTAGCATTCATGCACAGATTTAAGTTTTGGATGCATTTGGAGAGGGAGAGGGAGGGGCAGATGTAGAAGGCCTGCAATGATTTGGCCCAGGCATGTAGATGGTGAACAGGAGAGGTCCTAAGACAGATCCCTGTGGAATGGCATAACTAATGGATGATGTGTAGAACTTATACTTGGTGTAGGAAGTAAACTGCTATCTATCTTTTAGATATATTTTAATCAGGAAAAGGCAGAACCAGTAATACCAATGGCGGAGAGTCGAGAGAGAAGCAGCTCATGGCCGATACTGTCAAAAGCACATCAATGATCCAGAAGAAGGAGAGTGCCAGCTTCAGCAGGGGACAGGAGGTCATTAACTACCCTAAGAAGAGCTGACTGTGAGATGACCAAAAACCAGACTGAAGTGGTTTGTAAAGATTATATAACCATGTTTGCTTGAAATTCTGAAGTTAAAATTTGTGTATGTGTATAATGTATGTTCATTATAATGCTCATTAAGTTTCATTACTAACATTGTTCCACTTCTATTTCAAATTCAAAGATGGCTTATTTTAACCTTAACAGAATATAACGATTAATAGTTTCCATTGTGTTCAGCAGATGCCCTGGTTGACCTTTGACCTACATACCTATGACTCAAACAAGCCTACACTCCCAGAAGAGTGAAATTACATTAGTGTGAGCGCCGCCTCATCCTAAATTACCCTGCACATTACACTGTCTAAATAAGGACCCTGCTACAGTCACGACACAGGAACACAAGTGATATAAACAGAAGACTGAAGCAAGGAGGGTCAGTTTGATTCAGTGCACGAGATCGAATGCAATCTATTTACAATTCGTTCTACTTTTTACAATGTCAGTGTCAATGTGAGCAACAGCCAAGGTAAATTCCTTCCAAAAGATATCTTACTTGACTGATAAAATTGATTCTCTCTCTCTCTCTTATACAAAAACACTCACAGATGCGCACACACACACTAACAGAAGCAAGTCTGCCCAGTCACTGCATGGTGTAATGCAGCTCTATGGTGTGCTCTATGCCGTGAAAAATAGGTCACCTGATGTGGGCTTGATGGCAGATATGGGCATAAAATGGTCTGACAGGATATAGCCAAGTGTTGGATTTATCACACACCTCAGCTTGAAAGGATAAAAAAGGCTGGGAGGGACATGTTTTTAATTTTGTAAGATCTAAGACATTTTGTTCAGTTCCGTCTCAGCCGTTCTCATTGCTCCTGTGTAGGAGTCCCTCCTGGATGATGTGAGCGTTTGAATAGTGTGAAGTGAGCGAGGTAAATCCGGATAAACCTGGCACTAATGTCTTGAGGGGGTGAAAGGGATTAATAAGGAATGGCTCCAGAGGGCTTTGGGATGGCTAAGAATCTTAACCCATATTAACCTCTTTTTTACAGCATCATAAAATCAGGACACTTCAACCCTAAACAAAAGAAATTAAGCAAGCATGTGTTTCTAACATGGTGCCTGTGATGCAAGTACAGCACCCACTGGGACAAGAGTAACACCTGTACCATCATACTATTAAAAAAAAACATCATGGCAGATGTTGTATGCTTTCATTAGCTGTCATGACAAAGATAACAGCATTGCTAGCTGATACATAAAATCCATAATCTGCCATAATGTGAGAATTTTTTGTCGTCTTCATGCTGACGAGAGTGCCATTAATGACACTGAAAATGTTACGAGATATTATCACAGTCATGACAGAATGCTACATAGGCTAGCATGACATTAAACATTATGGATGATGTCATTACCAGTGATAATCATATGACAATGCTATATCACTGAACATAAACTACCATGACAATGATTAAATCATTCTAATGACTCAAGGGTTCAAGTAAGTAAAGTTTTAAGAAGAGTGTAACAATTCACTTTCAAAAGTTGGTGCAATTTTCGTGTCACCTACTGTCATGTTGTTGGGAGCTGGGAGAAAACCAGAGAACCCCGAGGAAAGTCAGATGGACATAGGGATAACATTTTCTTGCTCTATGATGATGCAAGACAAATTTCTGAAGGATTACGTTAAAGGAAGAAGGCAAACAACCTTATGACAAAGTAACATTTTCTATGTTTGGTGATCGATCCTGGCTCCTCTGGAAGTCCTTTGTTCACCTGAGATAGAATCATTCATTCACACAGACTGCAAGAAGGGACCATTACAACTGGCGCCAACAGCACAACCTCGTCTCGTCCCTAACACGCCTAGATCTTTATGATGTAGATAAAAATGGATGTGTTACACGCTAATACTCTCCCTGACAGCACAAAGGAAATTAATATTAGATAGACGAGAGAGAGTGGATGGAAAAGAGGAATCTGAAGACTTGCACTCGTTGGCAGATCTAATTGATTGTGACTACACTCCCCCTGTTTTTTGACATGTAAATGGATCAAGCCGTCCCCTCCTTAACTACCGCCTCTAATGTTTCTTTAATGTAATGGACTTTGATCAGGGGTGTCCTATGTCCAATATTTTGCTGTTACGTTGCACTAAAGAGGTCTCTAGGGCCTATTGGATTCCCACACAAGTATACAAACCAGAATGTTGTATGAACATCCCTGGAAACATCAGATGAAACTAGGATCAGAGCTTAGATTGTAAATAATACACTGTGGAATGTGATGGATCTGACAATAGATAGGATACACAAACACAGCTCTGCAGGACCCTGAATCAATGAGGCATCTTGGGCCATCTCTAATGCCTCTAATAGCACAGGACAATTGCATTAAAATCAAGGAGACTAATGACACTAGGCGACGGGTATAAATAGAGCTCAGTACGACAGGCTGTCATGAACCACAGGCTACAGAACTCAGTTATGGCCTACAGGTTTTTTTTTGTTTGTTAGCTAGAAGTCATTGCATGAAGCATGAGAACAACTAAAAAATCTGTGACGTGAACCTTACATTACCCTCCTACAAAAAATGCATCATCCCAGAAAACAAACTTCAGTTAGCAGGCTACAGACTGCTGAGATTTACTGTTCCACAAATGTTCAAACTGTCAGTTCAGACATGTTTTTTGCATAAACGTTTGAAACCTAACCTTCTTTGATGCTGTGGAATACTTCCTGCACTTAAGATATTTGGTTTGTCCCTATGTAGGTTTGGTGTAGCTCGCTTCCAAGTAGAAGTTCTCAGAATTCCAGCCAGCATCTAGTTCATCTACAAATACACAAACAGTCAAGTAATATCTACTGCTTATGTATAAATCCTGCTCGCTGGAGCATTATATTTTCTGGCTGTAGACACAGATGGAACTGATCTGAGATGAGAATTTGAGTGCGGATTTATCTCATCTTGCTGAGTAGCAGAGAACTCAGTCCCACTGGAAATCACTTATTTTATAGACTGGGGCTTTTTATTTCTTAATACTACAACACATGCTGATGTTTTGTCAGATGATATATTGTATTGTAATGCTTAACACAGACAAGGGGCTCGGATTTGATTCTGAGCTCAGGTTGCTGTCTGTGTGGAGTTTGGCGCGTTCTCCATGTGGTTGCATTAGTTTCTTCCCATCTGCCAAGAAACATGCCGGTAGGTGGATTGGAGGCTTTAAATCGCCCCCGAGTGTGGGAATGTGTGTGTGCATGCTGTCTTATAATGGACTGGTATCCCATCCAGGGTTTATTTCCACCTATCACCACACAGATCACATCCACAGTTATCTATGAGGGATCATTCCTATTTTGTTTTGGCAAATGCGTGAGTTTTGAGCAAGTTTTTAACATGTGGTACATTTTGGCCTCTCTTTTGGGAACTTGACCAGTTTTCTAGCTGTTTAAAAAAGGGATTGTTAATGTTGGCCTATTAAGTCCTCCTCAAAATGATGCGTAGATTTACAGAAAATCGCCTGGCATCTGCATGGCACAGTGTATTTATTTACAGGTCGATTTCCATTCAGCATCTTTGAGTCCCATTTCAAAATTTATTGCTTCTGGTAGCTTGGATAAAAGCCAAAAGCTCTAACTGAGATTTTTAAAAACTCATGCTAGACTTACAGGATTTTTATAGGTTTGGTTGTTAGCCCAAAAGACATCAATGTTTTTGGCTTGGTCTAACTGACTATCATATATGTAAATGCCAATCAGCAATGTGCTAATGGTGCTTGTTGGAAAGATCAAATTATTTACCAATTATGATCTTTAAGAAAAGAGGAAAATGAGACTATGACTGAAAAAGAGGAAATATATGTATCAACAGGAAATTGATCTTGGATTGGCTGTTTTGTCTTAAAATTGGTATTTTAACAGAATCTGAGGCAGTCTAAAATGCATTACAGGTTGAGACACAAGCACACACCCTGCATACAGGCAGGGAGGCAGGTCAAGTCCCCTAGAAAAACAAACTCCAATAGATGTAAGTCTTCAGTGGCCCGGACAAGCGCTGCAGGCGTAGACAAACAGACGGGGGCTGACGACGTGTAAGATATAGAGTGTTTTCTTTATTAAGGGAGGAATGGAGGGAGGAAAAAGAAGGAGAATAAGAGAAGACGGAAGGGAGGGAGGGAGAAAAAGGTACTTCATCTGAGGAAGCTGGGCCTCTGCTAATACACTCGCACACCTCATGCTCTCCTCCCATATTGTGGTGACTGATTTGGAGTGATTACAGCATTTAGAATGAGGGAGAGATAGAGATGGTGAGAGAGAAAAAAGAGGGAGAGACATCATTCATCAACTGCACTGTTCATGGAGAAAGAGTTAAAACAGACACACGGTTCCCCTGCAGGTGAAATCACGAAACCTGTTGAAATGTGGATTTTGGAGAACAGAATGCATATTCAAGCAGAACCTTGTAGCTCCATTCAGTTCGTTCGTTTATGTCATGCAGAAGTAAGGAATTGAGTATTGCAGCCTCAAAGTTTCGGCAAAATTCGCAAATTTTGCATTGCTTTCCTTCGTTGTACATTTAAATTTAAGTCATTTAAATGGCATGTAAAAAAGAATCGCAGGAAGTGGTATACATGAGGACTGATTTGTTTTTCATCACTTCATGCACTATTTTTTCATGTACAATATTTCTGGGTGGACAAATCATGAATTTATTAGCTAGCCCACTGTAGAAATAAAAGCTGCCCAGACCCAAGTTTTGGGTGCCCATAAACTGACTAGGCTAAAAAGTGGCAATTAATGTATTGTAATAATGTATAGTCACCTAGTTAAGTACAGACAAAGGGAAATATATGAGTTTAAGATTATTACATCCATCAGGGTCTTGGGGGCCAATCCCTGCTGAGTTCGAAAGCTCACACTATAGTTAGAGCAGAGATGCGTCACATCGCTGTGAGGTGTATTATGTTTAAACATACAGAAGGAGTAGATTTATTCTTCTTTCATTTGATTATGTCTCTCTGTTGGGCGATTTTGAATAAAAACGAATTTAAACAATAATAATCTAATTCACGGCAACTTTCTTCAGCTAAAAAAAAGTTCAAAAGATGTATAGGTTACATCTTATAATGTGCTTCTTACTCACTAAGGAAATGTGAGATCTAATAGGAGCACACTATATAACTATGCAACACACTCCACATCTGGCTACAGAATAGAACGGCGTTTGGAATGCAATACGCTCTGCTGTCTACAACTTTTGTCATCGCAATCATGTGCATTTTTTGAATAATTTGAATGAATTTGTTTGTGTATATGTAAAGTCATGTCCTTCTCTTGCTACACGTACACACACACACGCACACACACACAGGTCTTACACAGTTGTACTTCCCCTTTCCTTCACTGGCCTTCTTTTGTAAAAACACGATCACTCCTGCAGGGAATTAAAACAAGGCAGGGAGCATTGCGTGTGCTGTGTTGTGTGAGATTGACAGATCATGTTCATCAGTGTGTCTGGCATATTTCCTTAGCGTGCACTGCAATATGACTAACAAAGCAGTTCTATCCATTAATTATGCCAGAATAAAGCAAAATTTTGCGGCATGCTAAGCTGGAAAGGACCATAGCTGATGTTTTCCAGGAGGGGAGCTAAGCTTGCATGTCTCCAGGCTCCGAGCTCTGGCTAGCTGAAGCAGAAGAAAGAGGGGAGTCTATTTTCCACCCCAACACCACCCCCCTCTGCAGTTAGACAAGGCCACCAAACACTAGCCAGACCACCACGAAACCGGGCCGCAGTGCAGTAAACTGTTTGATTATTGTGCCTCCGCTCCTTGCCAAGCCTATATTTAACAGCTCCCATAAAGAGTGAGCCAGGACTGAATTTGGGAACTGCCTGCCCTCTAAGTGCCCCAGGAAACAGGAAGTAGCATTTGACCCCTGTGTGAGCTACTGGCATTTTTGGCAGATTTGAACTGTGGCTATTACAAGATAGTGACAAATATGATCTCTGATTAGCCTATAAGTCAAACTGTTCATGTGAAAAATTGTCCTTCACTCTTGGTCTACACTTCATCAATTCACTTTTGTCCCCTAAAAGTATTGTTTGCTGTTTTGGTGTCACCCTTAATCTTATATCACAGCTTCTTCATCTGCAACTGATACTTAGATCGATAGCTCCATCACTGAAATGGACTTTAAATAACGGCTGATTTAGTAAATGGAACAGCCCAGCATCTGTTCCCATCACTGATGAATGGATTCAGCCATTTTTCAAAAAAAAAAAAAAAAAAAAAAAGCGAGCAAAAAAAAACAAAAAAAAACAAAACCAGGCAAAAAAAAAAAGGCTTCCATTAAAACACTGAATCCTGATTTCTGACACAAGGTCTGAGCTTCCTTTCCTTTGTAAAAGCAATAGTAATATTATCTAATTTCCAGTTACAGTTAATACCAGCAAAAAATAATCCCCCTCCTTTATATACTTTATATACAAGCTACATCTGACTTTGTCATTATAGTGTTCATAGACTGCTGATCTATTATTAATAAGTGCTTGGGTTTCAAAACCTCTTGATTACTGCTGCCTCTGAAAGCTCTGGGTTTCAGGGAGCAAATACTGTCAACCTATAAATGATTACATCTTCTGATGTAATATGGGAAATGGTGTAATAACCAGTGAGGGCAGAAGGTCATTCATGAATCTAGAGAGGAAGTTATCGTTTAAATATCAGTCCATCAATATAGTGGTAATCAGGAAATGACTACATAATATATGCAATATGAAGATGCTTATGGGAGAAGATGTATGCAGGTGAAATCTTGTGTTTGGACTTGAACCTGAGATCATTTACGCTTGAGTCAATTTTGTTCCTTCCATCCTTGTGAGGACCGTTCATTTTAAAAATTAAAACTGAAATGCTCAAAAGCATGATGAACTAAAAGTAGTGCTGCAGCAAATCAGCTCTTTGATCTCGGTTTTATCCTTGCCTGAAGCGACAGCCTGTAGCTCATCCGTTTGTATTTGTTTGACATGTTGCTTAGACTACATGTTCATTACTAAACTGTAATAACTGTTACTGTTAACAGAAAATGCCTGTTATGTTATAGGGACACTTCAGAGTTCAGAGAAGGGCGGAGTCTTCAGAGGGAATGGATCCTAGTCAAATTCCCATCATAATGGAAAACAACCCTTATTTGTCTGAAATCAGCAGAGAATTTTTAACACAGTGTTCCCTGTCATTGACTTTACACTCCTGGGCAAAAAAAAATGAGGCAAACCCAGTATTGCAAAAAATTAAGCTTTTAATGGTCTCAACAGCAAATCATTGGTCAGGAAAATTAGCCAGAATGAAACAAATAGATAAAGTAAATTGGTGTGGTGCGGCTTTTCCCTTGATTTCCTTGGCTTGAGGGTAAACCTGCAGACGGCTTTTTACAGAAAGAAGAGTCCGTGTTGTTCCACTCGATGTTAAAGTCTTCAAACAGAAGATATTTTGGAACATTTTGAACCCCCAGACAAGTCAGTTTCAATTCTATATCATTTAAACATTTCAATCTTTTCATGATTTTCTCTTTGCTTACCAGAAGACTATGTACGTGAACTTCCCTGTTTCCAGCTTTTCCCCCCCGACAGTTTCAGCAACGAGCATCGACCAGCAGAACAAGGCCGACGTCTCAGGAGCGCTCTTTTACTTCTTGTTCATTTCCCGCCCAGTAATTTTTGTTATTACCATTAAAAGGTTAATGTTTTGCAATGTTGGGTTTGCCTCACTTTCTTTCACCAGGAGTGTATATGTGACTGTACTATAGGTCAGCTAAGCACATAGCTAGCCAGATAAGTAGGCTAGCTGCTAGTAAACCGTGTTTTGGGTCTAGGTAGAACCAAAGGGGATTTCAGTACAAGAGCCTTAATTTGTATTGTGATATTCTCAGCAAATTAATGTCTAAATATATTTGAACAGCCACATTTTTGTTCATGACAAACATTAGCGATGTTAGCCAGAAGGTTAGCTTCAAGTAATTCCTTAATAAATATCTGTGTAATAAAAATGAGCTAGAATCAGAATTGAGAGTGAAGTCCTTTAAAAGAATCTCTGAGGAAAGCAAATATACAAAATACACAAGTGTGCTATTTGAACAATTCTATATATAGATGTCTTTGTAGATCGTACATAATCATCTCTCTAGCAGCTCTTTTCTAGACACAGGTAGTGCAGCCTATTCAAAACCCTGCACTACCTGTAGAAATACTGCAGACATAAGACAGGCCCAAAAGACATTAACATTGTTAGCATTCACAACGATAACACAAGGTGCCATTAACGTTCCTCCACATATAAATGATGTTGTTACTGTAAGACATGTGGTGGAGTGGCTAACACTAGCACACATTTATCTTATTTGAGAGTATTAGCATGTGCCTCCCACACTGATACTGTATCTCCAGACTCACTCGGCTTTTGTTTGATGTGCTGAGCCACAATGTCATTCATCCTGTGTGTGTGTGTGTGTGTGTGTGTGTGTGTGTGTGTGTGTGTGCGCGTGTGCGCATATGACTGCAGGAATGTCTGTGCTGGGTGGTAATAATATGCAAAAAAGTGTTTGCTTAGGTGACGAGTCCATATTTGGAAGCTAAACAGCTAGGATGAGCTAACCTGACAGGATTTCTGAGAGCATTCTGAATAATATCCATAAATTTTAATCTTTGCTGTTAAATCAAATTAGCAACTAAGATACACCAAGCTGACCTAGCAGGCTTTCTCAGAGAACGTTTGAAGAAATATTTGTCTTCATTGCAAATGCTACTTAGCTAGCTAATATGCTAGTCTGACAGGTTTGATGATTGCTCTCTAAAGGATCACTTGTACATTTTCCTAATGATAGCCAACTGGCTAAATTGAGCTAAGCTTACAGGTTTTCTCAAAGGATTTTAAATGTCCACTATGTAGGATCTACAGCAGAAATGGAGTATATATTCCATAATATACTTATGGAATTCATAAGAATGTTTTCATTAGTGTATAATTACCTGTAACTACAAATCATGGTGTTTTTGTAAGCTCTCAATGAGCTCACTGTATCTACATACTGTGTAGGTCCACTTTTACTTAGCCTCCACGTCGTGCCCCTACAGTAGCCCAGAACCTCTAGAGAGCACCTTGTGCATTTCACATTTTTACAAGAGGTGGCACAAATCCAAAAGAAGCACCAGAAGGATGACAAGGAAGAAGAAAGAAAAAAAAATCAGTGGTTGCTGGTGCCGGCTAAGAATCTGGAGAACCCACATTTTGTAAACATGGAAGCTCATACTTATTATTTAGCAAATAAAAAATAAAACCAGAGGGTGTGAATATAATTACTTGGGAATACGTTACAGGCACCTGCGAATGAGGTTAGGATGAGCTACGGACAGGATTTCTGAAATGTCAAAATTACATTTTTAACGTTTACAACTAATACTAGATAGCTATATTAAGATATGCTAAACGTATAGACATTCTCAGGGGAAAGAACCATCAAATGTTCGTTTAATATTTGTACCAACATATTAATATTTTGTCTATAATATATTAAATGTCTCGGTCTGGGTTACAATGTAAAAGCAGAGCGCTTCATCGGGGTTCTGGGAATGTAAATCACTGCGCCTTATGAGGAACCACAGGCCCATTAGCACTTGAACTGGTGTCTGCATATGTGTGCATGTGTTGTATATGATAGTTGGCTCATCTGTCTCCTTTAATGCTCAGTGTCAAAGCTAGGAACCATTATCTCCTCAGCTCTGTGTAAACACATGGGGCCACACAGCTGCGCACACACACACACACACACACACACACAAAATGGCCTACTAAACACACTGGCATGTTCACATTGGTAATCATGGGCCTACCACACACGTACATTCATGAACTTCTACATTTTTCATGCGAGCACATTTACGAGAAAAGCAGCCACGTATAAATAGGCAACTTGTTAATGCCAAAAAAAACATGCAGTTGTGACACTGACTTGATTTTTCTCACGGGCTTATACTCATGAAAGCACCACACACACACACACACACACACACACCACAGTTGCACGCAAACCCCTTTTTTTCTATTTCTGGGAGATGTGAAGCACTGTGTTTGTCCATCTATGTGCATATGTGTATGGGTGCACAGACCGTAAGGCCTAAACAAGCATCACCAAACATGGTTGATACACTTTATTTGTATTCAAAACCCAATTTGGATTAGTTGAGGCCTGATGTGAGCCTACTGTATACATGTGGTGGGAAGCAAGCAAAGCCCTCTAACCTTTCATGACCCATGTGGCCCCGGTCCTCATCACACCCCCTCTGGGATGTCCAGACTCCAGACTGGCAGCACGTCTACATTCCCAGGACCACTACTTTCCCCATAACATCTCCCCTCCATGGGGGCCTGGGAGAGCCATCATGAACTTCACGGGCTCCATGGTTCTGCTGACGTCATGCTCTGCTTTGCTGTTCTCTAACCTGCTAAGGTGAGCAAAAGTTCTTGCATATTGTTATGTGTATCATGTGACACTCTATTAATACGTTTCTTAGACATATAAGATTGTAACATAGATAATTTGAACAAACTGTTTTTATTCTTAGGTGCCCAGGTGGATATCTAGTTGTCATCAGTGTCCAACATCGAATAAAGAAAAACAAACCACACTCCAAATTAACTATGGTACAATAAATATTTTTATTTGGTGTGCATGCTTCAATTTAACGATGCTTCACGGTGGCGCAACCTCAATGCTGTCACTACAGAGTGCACTAGGCATTATGAATCTCACCACCTGCTGAACTACAAACATCAGCGAAGGAGGGATCTGGTAGTCGGAAGAAAGATTCTTTGCTAATCGCATTAATTGGATGATAGCGATCTGTACAGAATCGGGAACATGCAGGTAAGTGCAAAATAGAGATGCTAGACAGACCTAATAATAATGATAATAATAATAATAATAATAATAATAACTTTTATTTGTGAGAGAAATACACTACAGATCATGGCTGAAATATTTGACAATGACTTGAAATCTTTCTTTTGAAGACACAAACCTTATACAGGGTCAGTCAAAACCATGTATACACATTTGAAAATTTGTATAATAAATATTTTAATGCTAAATTTATTCAGACATCACGAGATTAATACAAGTAACCTTTGACCTCTACAATTACAAGACGTGCTCAAAGTGGTGGCCGTTAGCTTCCAGTCATTTATGTGTGGAAGTGTTCCTGAAGTGTGTATACATTTTTTTGGCTGACTCTGTGTATGTGCTATGTTAGGCTCTTTTTAAACAGTAGGGATACATGATGTCATCTCCCAAACTGATATACATGTTCATTACCCTTAACTAGCTCTCCAAACGCTATTACATCACATTAGGTACCACTTTTTAGCCTAGTCAATTACGTTTCCAGGCAACCACAACATGGACACACACTGGCGCTTCTACTTGCTCAGTGAATTTGCTAATAATATGGAGTATTTTTCTACCCCTGAAGCTGAATGAAAGAACGAAAGTGCAAAGGTAGGACGCCTGGACATCCTATGTAAATGCACAGGGCCACATCTTGGTTCTCTCTGTTCTGTAAAAAAAACCTACTTACTCAACTGCTTCCAACCAGTGCGACCCTGTTCCTCAATGGAGCTGAAACCCAGTTCCCACGCTTCACATATTTATCTAAAGCTATTTTAAAATTGGTACAAAGCTGTGTGAAAATCTCTGTCTTTCTGTCTTCCTGTGCTTTGCCTGAGTTTTCCCCTGTAGTATGAGTGTTGGGAAAATAAATGTGAGAGAACGTACTATGAAGCGAGGAAGTAAGACACTCTTCCAAAAACATGTCATAGAAATCAGAGAGAACTGATTTTCCCTTCAGCTGGAAACACCAATGGAAAAAAAAACATTAGTGGCCATAATGGGCTAATAATACCATTCATAATAAAGAAATACAACTTAAAATAAGCAAACAAACACACACACACACACACACACACACACACACACATACAGTATATACATACATGTGAGTGTGTGTGTAATAAATGAATATATTAAATAAACAAACACATTAAATTGATCTAATTTTTAAGAAATGTTACATAACACATGTACAAAATAATTTAAAAAGATCTTAATCTTTTAATTGAATTTTTTCTTCGTCCATTAGGAATAACTCACCTCCGACTTAAGAATCACATTCAGAAATGTGTGGAAAACAAAAAACAAAGGAAGTAAATGAGGAGGATGAACAAAAAATGTGACCACCATGTATCCGAAAAGCATTTTCTCCCTCATGGCAGCCAGTCATGACAAAGTGCTTTGAACTGATAAAATGAGATGAAACAGTGTCATTTATTTGCTTTCTGAAATGCCACATCAAGAGCGCCTTAAGGTCGAACGCCTTGTTACTCAATTTAGCCAAAGTGAAAGAGCAGCGTGAATCGGAGATCAGACCGCCGAGGGACGGGGGTCACGGCCAGTTCAGCACAGCTGTCTCCAGAGAAAGGTCTTCCCTCATTTTTAGGGCCTAACTTACACAAGATCAAACAAACGCTGCCTTTCTCTGCACCATGGGGCCGAGCAAGAAAGAGAGAGAGACAGACCAAGTGGGCGCCTGTAACTGGAGCCAGGTCCAAGCAATTATCTCTCATAATTAGATCGCAAACCCAAAGCGTGCGCACACACACACATACACACGCATACAAACACACACTAGCAGGCTCTTGGCCTGCCCCAGCATGGCAGCTCAAGGACCTCTAATTCAGTGTAGCAGGGGACATTCAAACATGGGGCCCAATTAGAAGGCCAAGAAGGGCACGCAAACAGCTGGCCTTGGGTTCCGGAATGCGCCCACTTCAGTTCATCTAATACCTCCATAATAGAGCTGACCTCAGCTGTGCGTGTGTGTGTGTGTGTGTGTGTGTGTGTGTGTTTGTTTTTGGAGAGAGCCACTTGTGCTTCCTGGTCCAACTAAAACGCAGGAAGCTGCAATAGCCAGAGACTATTAATTAATTCCTGGGACCAAATAATAAAAGGACTCCAACATGCCTGTCATTCTGTTCTGTCCTGAGTTGAGGGACATGGGAAGAAAAGGATGAAGGCTGAATAAGCTTTTCACCATCTGACAGAAAGCCTGGTGGAAAGAAATGGGAGGAAGTGTTCAATATGACTACATGTTAGCTTTGCTTCAATATTAGTCTCTTTTACGAGTTTTTTTTCTTCTTCTGACTGCCACGAACATGCAGAAAAGGAAGGAGGAAAGGACAGGTAAATGAGCAGCTGTAGGTTTGTGTCACTCAATGGCCATTAATGTCCTCTTATGGCTATCTCTATTCATTATCTCTTTTTCCTTCTGTGCTTTCTATGTATCCATCATTTTTGCCCCGCTCTCTCTTTCCCTCTGTCTTTCTATTCCAGGCTGGAAACACATTAGCCTGGCCTTAGTCTTGTTGCTCCCCATCTGCTTTCACACTCACTTACTCTGAGCAAGGGAATCACAAACAGGACAAATAGCATGAAATCACAGTGGAGTACGTGGTACAAAATGTGCAGCCATATTGGTTCAAACTGTCATTATACATATAGCATCCTGTCATTAAGCCATATGAAAGAGTGGAGCATAGTAGCAATAAAAAAATGTGTCAGTAGGCGTCTGTGTGTATGCGTGCGCATGTAAACATGCATATACACACATACGCAGAAATAAACAGCTCGGCAGGAGGTCACAGTTCGCCGATGTGGGCAATGCCAGCCTTTCAGGCTACAAAAGACTGGACAGGCCGCAGCTTTAGGAGGCTGCACACAAACACAAACACACCCATGCAATGGACAGATGTGTGCCGCCAGCTGTTGTGATCTGGACAGTGTTGTAGGCTGCACTCGTTTCTCCGTTTCAGAGCGGCAACTTACGGCTCGTTTTGTAGTAGCTACTGCCTTGGAACTAAAAGTTAACGTTTTTTTTTTTTCATGAATGTGTTACTGCTTCATAATATCTTCCTTGAGATACAACATCTGCCATATCTGTGAGGGTGAAGGCTTGGGGTTCCACTGAAGAGCATGAAGCCAGCTACTGTGTCATTTTGAGCTGCTGCAATGTCAAAGGGCATCTGAAGATGATGGAAGGAGTGAGTTAACTGACATATTACGTATACCTGAGCTGCCAGACATCTGTGGTTAGCTAATGTGACTTTGACTGACAGGTGAGGGAGGCGTGGTATACCTACCACCTAGCAGCATTTATCCACTTTATCCATGTGAGCCCTCATTTTATCTTTTTTTTTTCTCCATTGCCGGAAGATCTGTAAGTAATGTTGTGCTTATAGTACACTGTGATATTTTGCAAGCTGTAATGACATCATTTTCCCACATTGGGGGTTCAATGTGCGAAGTGGGAAAAAACATGGATGCCTCCACAAACGTGTCTCTTCTGTTCGGTCTGTCAGAGCATGTAAAGCTCATAAAAAGCTACTGTAACAGGAGCTATTTTTACTGTATTACTATACTGAAATTTAAATATTCATTTTGGACCCAAATTGCACAACAGAAAACAGTGAGTAGCATTAGCAACAAGCTAGCCAACTAACATTACTTACATGAGTGCTAATTTTATCGTTGATGATAACTGTCTTAAAATAGCATGTTAGTTTGATCAGTGTTATAGATTCAACCAAGAACTGTCTCTGTATATTAACTGATCTGAAGCCAACACCGCTACAAACTAAGTTAAAAGAGAAAACACTGTTCACATTCTGTGCAGCCATGTTGACTTGATGTCGCGCCGTAATCAGGCAAGGACCTGGTAGTTGAGAAGACTACCCCGTGTTGACGAGTTGACATTTCATGTTGAGCAGGTGATTCAGTGGCTGTTACTGGTTGAATGCAGCACCAGTAGCTGTTGGTCACTGTTCTTGCTGGATCCCAAAAAGTTCAGCCTCTGAATAATGGGAGCAGATGAACTATTCTGATTGAATATGATGATACACAAGCGCGCTATACAGCTGTTCTACAAGTCTGTTTAATACATGTACTTGTGTATAATGGAACTGGTACAGTGGGTGATGGGCTAAAATGTCATTCTAAAGCCCTAATGAGGTAAAGTGCTGCTGCTTGACTTGGGATAAGATAATTGCTTCAGCGATGCCTTAATGTTATATAAGCTTATTACACAAAAGTGCTAAACTCTGTGCTGGAACCCATTCACACACTTCAACACCCTCCCAACTGTCTTGACCCTTTTACCTTTCACCTCCACTTGAACTGCTGGTGTTGGTGTGTGTGTGTGTGTGTGTGTGTGTAAGTATACATGTGCTTGTGTGTGGGTGCCAGTGTTAAACATCTTCAGCACATAGGCTGCGGGTGTGTGTTGCCATGTTGATTTAAGAAGCACAAAATCTGGGGTCTATCCAATGACTGCAAAAATATGCACAAACACACAAACACAGAGAGAGAGAGAGAGAGAGAGAGAGAACTGTCGCTGGAAAACTCTTCTGAGGAGCCCCATAAAGAAGAGTGGAGGTCTGATCAAAGCATGGCTACAGTCTTTGCCCCCCTCCTTCCCTTTCTGCTCCTCATACGCAGACAGGCGTGATAACAGCACCCTACGGGCTAGCCTGAAGGGCACACACGCACACACACACACACTCACACACACGAGACCAAGATAAAACCTCACATCCTGAACTAAGATACCCATGGTAACTATGGCTAGTCTAACAAAACACCATAGGAGTAAAAATAATCCTCATTATCTGGAATGTACGATGGTATATGGAGATGAGGATGGTGGAAAAGTAGTAACATGCCCTGGAGCACACATGGTAATGGACAAAATAGGCTTACTTGAATTGTGTAAAAATCCATTGGCTTACACTCAGCATGACATGAGAAAGATAAAGAGACTGAGGATTCGAAAGTGTGAATAGTTGAAATGCTTTGTGTCAAACAGGTCAAAATAATGCCCTGACCTTGACAGTAAAATATCCAGAAAGTGGAAAACAAATGACTCAAGGAGAACTAAAAGTATCAGTATAAGGTAGGAAATTCCCCAGGATTAGATTTATAAGTACTAGGATTGTACTCATTGGTGATTATTGGATAATTGATTATTAGAGTCTATGGAAATTCTTTACACTCTTAAGGCACGTGTCCTTTGTGAAAGAATGTTAGCGTTTAACATTATCATAGTCAATTTGGAGGGGGAAAAAAGTCTCCACTCATTCATTGGTTACTCTATAATTATTCATTTCAGCTATTGATGATCTTTCACACTTGGTGAAAGAGTCATGTTTGTCAGATGCTTTGCTGACTTCTGTACACTTTTCTGGCTACAAGCTTCAGAACGTTAAAAGTTGGAATCTGATTAGCTCATAGTTGTGCTGATTTGTGTTGACTTTTGAGCACAGTGACCCAATGAACTTTGTCGAGACAGATCTAGCCACTGGATTTAAAAAAAAGAATGTTTAAAAAACTTATTCAAGAGTGAAGCAGTTAGTGGTGAACAAACAAGATAATCTCAACCGGTTGTTGACAGGCTACAGGAAAAGGTCTGTAATACTGATGCGGACCAGACCAAGCTAGAAAAGTGCAAGGAGTAACCGCGTTAAAGAGATGTGAGGCTGTAACAGGCAAGGAGGAACCAAATAACCTAAAGCATGTCTACTAAACCAAAACTAATACAACAGTCATGCATGTAAAAATGAGAAAACATAGAAAGAAGAGGCAAGTTCAAAATGGCAGGAACAGTAAAAAGAGACCCCTTTTTTGAAATAGCTGCATTTCCGTTGTGAGGATGGCTCTCAATGAACTCACTGCATTTTTTTTTACACACATTTTCCCTCCACCAGATGAAGCGGAAGAGGACGCTGAACCATGGAGGATTTCTTTATGGTCGCTTTTCCAGCAGTCAACCAGGTGCTAACATTCTAGCATGAAATTATATAAAAAATTTAACGTGAGAAATAAACAAATAAATAGTACATAACATAGTATGTTATAGGTTGGCGGAGCACAATACCTCTTTGGGAGGCATGATTGGCCAACAGCCAGGAGAAGGTGATTGCATAAACTAAATCTGATTGCATGCTGGCTCATGGATTTGCGCTGGCTAGCATGACCGGCTCCTGTCTCACACTGCCTTGTGTTCTTCATCAAGTCAATCATGCACATCTGATTAGCGTCCGACTCCTCCTATATGTTGGGTCAGTTTACTCTATTGGTTTAACACCACTCCGAAGACTCTAAACAAAAGACTAGCCGATTAGCACGGGTCTCTGGAGCACTGATTGGTGGGGGTGAGGGGTTTATATAGGGTCGGTAATTATAATCAGTCTTCTACAGCAAATCAGTGAGGAAGCAACCAAACGCCTAGGTCATACCCTGTGGCCTGGAAAATCAGACATAGGCTAGGCAGACACTGTCACACAGACAGCAACGTCTGCTCCAAGTTAATGAATTTTTATTGCATTTAGCATGATAGTTACTGCACTGATTAATTGCCAATCGTAAGAGGTGTACCCAGGAAGCAAGCCCAATTGGAGCGAACTGGATATTCCAAAGTGAACATTCCTTAATCAGTATCATCAAGACAGATACTAATTAGCTATGTGGAATCAGGCTTTAGCTCTGCATGCCAAAGTTTCAGTAATTACATTGGCATGGAGTTGCTACATTGCCTGAATGCTAGATTGCAGGAAGAATAAAAACCAAAAATCTAAAATAGGATAATTATTATTTATTTATTTTTTACACCTTACTGGTTAAGGACATGATTTGCCTCACTCGCTTAAGCAAAATTTCAAAACTCACGGTACTCCTGTGTTCTTCTAGATCTACAACATCATTTAACCCCATTACTGGGTAAATCAGCACTAATATGAGTATTGCAGATATTCCTGGTTAACACAAACACTACCAGTGCAACAGAGTTTTCTCCAATATAGATTATCTAATGGAGAAATTGAAAGAGACACAGGAAAATGGAATCTCCAAGAGAAACATTATCTCACACTAGCTGAGTTTGCGGGTTTGAACTTCTGCCTCTTTGATTGCTTTCTCTGGCCAATCAGTCCTGGTGGCCTTCCTGCATTTCCCCGCTACTCAAATTGAAGCTGATGGGTCCCATCCGGCGCCTCCTCATTCAATATGAGTCGAGCTTTGAAACATTTAACATGTGACCATTATAGCAGAGAAAGAGGGAGCCTAACAAGGCAGTTACAGGGTGTAATAGGTCTTGTTATGCTGTTAGGGATGTTAACTCTGCTTGTGTGTTTTGGGAGAGGATGGGAGGAAGTAAAGCCATTATGATGTGAGCCTCATCAATGTAATTTTACCTGTACTATTTAGAAAAATCTGCTGCCATTTGAAAAAAAACAAAAAAACAAAAGAGTTAGTGCAGCTATGACAAGTTATTTAGACAGCATTTTACTTAAAAGGCAGTGTTTAAGGCTACGTGACAGCTACGCAAAGGCTTATGAATCAGCTAGCACCAGCTTTTTATGTATTGAATGACAAGGTTTTATTAGGACATCTTTTACACTGACAAATGTTAGGACAGTCGATGCTTGGTGTACTTCTGATATGTCAATGTCCATCCATCCATCCATCCATTATCTATACCGCTTTATCCGCCTGCGTCGCGGGGAAGCTGGAGCCAATCCCAGCATCTTCGGGCGAGAGGCGGGGTACACCCTGGGCAGGTCACCAGTTCACCACAGGGCCAACACAGACAAACACGCTCGCATTCACACCTATGGGCAATTTAGTGTAGCCAACTGAATTATATCTGCATGGCTTTGGACTGTGGGAGGAAACCGGAGCACCCGGAGGAAACCCACGCATGCACGGGGAGAACATGCGAACTCTGAACAGAAAGGCACCCTGGGTGACCCGGGGATCAAACCCAGGACCTTCTTGATTTGAGGCGACAGAGCTAACCACCACACCACCATGCCGCCCTATGTCAATGTCAGCATTCAAATTTACAATTAACCACAATCTTCACAATTATTATGTGGCAACAAAGTTAGTTATTAGCCCAAAAGGTCTCGTAACAATTTTATGTCATATGAGATGTGTGGACATTGACCACCTTTATGTCAGAAATGTGAACCGTAGTAAGTTGTAAACAAGTAGTCTGTATGACAGCTGAAGCATGATGGAATTAGGCTTTTTAAATGCTTATGCAAGTTTAGGCCAGGTATCAAAACAGGCTTACGTAGCTGGTATAAGTAAAGTGTTAGCATCATTTCATTGTAATAGGTTAATGTTATGTTATCATGAATATCGAGCATCACACAACTTGGATTTGAGCATCACACTGGAAAATCAGCAAGAAAGTTGCCTACAGCTTGGCCGAAGATTTCAACCCACCAAACAAAAAAAGAATATTGTAAAATGAATGTATTGACGGTATGAAAGTAGTACCAAGTTGTTCTTGGAAGCTACCTAAGATGAGGAAGGAAAGGGTAAGTAGTTGGCTTGTAGCTTGTGTATGCATGTAAGTGGTGCATTAGTATCTAGAGTGTGAATGCTAAAGACACACGTACACAAGCTTCAGGGATGATACATCGTGGCAGATTACTTACACCCTCTGCACAGGAGCTCCAGAGAGACAGAAATGACTTCTCACCTCAGCTCTGTGTGCGTGTGTGTGTGTGTGTGTGTATATTATATAGAGTGTAATGTGAATGCTGACAGCTGACCTGCACATAGCAGCTATTTATTATGCCACAATGCAATGGCAAGTGTAACTTTTGCACAAAATGCGTGTAAAAGAAATCACCAATGGCAGAAACTACACATAATAATATTCTACAGATTTCACTCGTTACTTTTTCCTAGCCTAGTCTGTTTGGCCCTGTTTACACTTGGCTTTAAAAGTCACCTTGGGTGATCGGATCAAAGTGGACTGCCGAGACACGTCATCTTTTACACCTGTGTCCATCGTACGTCTCCAAGGTGTCCAGCTGAACACTTGTGTTCAGATTTCATTACTGCTTGCTTCACTTTCCTGTTATGCCCTTGCCAGGGACACATCAGGACGTATTAGTGTTTACATACAAAAAAATATGGGGTCAAATGCATGGCAGACCATCTTGGAAAGTGGTTTGAGTGACTGCGTTTTGAGTGCATCTTGGTGCTTGTTTACACTTGTATTTAGCACTGTCCACTTCTGATCTGATTGCCCAAGACACATTTTAATACCAAATGTAATGCCTATAATACACCTTTGAGTACTAACTTGGCCTTTTGGTTGGTCTGATCATTCTGCTTGAATAAAACCCTGCATTTAAATCCAAATCCATCTCGGTCTGACACTGTGTTTATATTGCACTCCTGTTCCACAATTAAGACTTAAACTCCTGCTCTGCTGCCTCGTTGCATGACATTTGGCTTTAACTCAAAAGTCTGAAACAATTTGAGTCTCAATAACTGAAAAAGAATTACAATGTAATTCATAGCTGAAAGAAAGTAACACACACACACACACACACACACAGGTAAAACAATCATTCTTGCATACTGCATACTAATACCTGGAAAATGATGTAGTACACTGAATGCTTATGAGCATACCCACAATCCTCTGCACTGAGACACACAGTCAGAGAGAGTGAAAGAGCAAAATGTTGTCATGCTGATTACACATGTATGTGTGGAGGAAAAGGAGAAAAGCAGGACATGTCAGATTCCATCAGCAGGATACAAATTTCACACGCGGGTCTTGGAAAAGTCGTGCCGAAAATCCATTAAAGTCCTGTTGAAGCAGTTCTGATGTTGTCAACCGAGACGGAGAAAATACAAGGGAGAAAGTGAGAGGGGCAAAGTAAAAGAGAGCTTTTCTGTAGGCCAGCACTTTTGCTGCAGCTCTCGCCATCCGAGGTGTCAGATCAACATGCACTTAAATTGCACCATCAAACTTTAATGGAGGCATCAGGGGCCAGTGAGTTTGGCTGCGACGTTCCCATCAAATACTTACATGGAGCATGTGTAGGGTGTAGGGTGCAGGATCTTGCGCTTCACATCTCCTTTATCTCCAGCTTGGGGTAATTCTCAAGCCGTATTAGCTGAAAGCCTGTCGCATTGCTTACGTGCAGATATTGAACAAGAACATAAAGTTATTTAAATAATAGCCAGACCCAATTCAATCTAAAGAGTTTACAAGACAACTAGTGTAACTTAAGTGCAGAAAAGAATCACACATCGTGTGCATACAGTATTTAGAACTGTCTTACACCACCACGTTGAGTGTGTGTGTGTGAATGTGTGTGGTTCTCACATTCTCTCTGGTCCCTGCTGGCTCACTGTGTCAGGCTTTGGTTGGACTGGCTGTGCTGCTTCTGCCTGATTGGCTAATCTAGGATGACAAGGCATCTCTAGTGAGATGGCTGGGCAGACGGCGCACTGAAATATTCAACACAGCACTCTACGGTCATGGATCAGCTGTGAAGAAAAGAGAGAGAGAGACACACACACACAAAAGAACACAGAGAAGGAGAAAACATAGCTTTTTAAACATTGAGGTCAGAAAGAGAAAAAAAACATGGTCAAGGAACACTTACAGTGGCAATGAGACATGCTGTTATAGGAAAACAATCAACTGTGGGGTAGCGTGAAGCAGAGTTATTGTTACCACCTTTAGCACGGGTTTGGCAATTTAGACGCTGACGTTAAAGCTTTCACTAAATTAGCAGCTTATGTTAACTCACCTGGTTAACCTGAGCTAAGACAGTCTCACCTTGCGCTTTTCAGGAAAGGTAACGGCATAGAAAGTAACCAGTCATGTCCAACAACCAGGGAAAATGTCCCTATATTGGTCTGCTATTTTTGAGCAACTCTATTTGAGTAACTGCTCAAATCAGCTTGCAAAGTAGCAGAGACAATCCTGACACACAATTATTACATTTACAGGCCCTCAGATTAACATTACACTTTGTCTACACCAAATTATCAATAGATTCCGTTCCGACAGAGCAATTAGGCTTAATCTTTGTCTGACAAATCCACTTAAATTCCTCAGCCCAAATAAGATATCATAAAGCATAACTAATATTTAGCTCGGCTCCAAAGCAAAGCACTCACTGGTAGGGGAGAGAAGTGAAAGGGAGAAAGATCCTCTTTAAGTGCTTTTCTGGCAGCGTTTGTACTACTCCACCGTGCACTTAGGAGTCAAATATTTGGAGTAAGGGATGCCATCGTTCTCGCCCAGCATCGCTGCTTACTCGCCAATGCTGCGGACAGGCTCCTTCGGGTCCCGGATCAGCTCGGTGCGGAGAAACAGCTGCAGCTTTTGGACGAACGAGAGAAATAGAGACGCGGTAAACATACAGTGGTTCGAGCTGGACAGCATTTCCTCTTGGTAGACACAAAAGTCTGATTCCAACACCAACACTGTTTTATGTAATCTCTTTTGCAAAACATCTGTTATTATGCACTTATGTGCTTTTTTCTGGTCAGGTTCATGGCAGATCTGGAGCCTATCAGGGGAACACTGAGTGTGAGCCATGGATTGCACGGCAGTCCATCACGGGGTAGATCATCCAATCAAAGATAGTCATCATTACAAGCAAGTCAGTGATGTACAGTATGGAGCATTCTTAAAGTCATACTATTAAAAAACATGGCGTAGAAACTTCTTAATAAATCACTGAAACAAGCACTGAAAAGGACTGACCACTATAAATACAAGAATAAACTTGCGTGTATTATGAGTATTCAATGATTTGTTTGCGTATCAATATTCAATGCCATTTCAACCATTTATCACTAGTTCATTGTTTGAACTCGTCACATTCAAGAGCTGGTTTGAATTGCTCTGAGCTGACACTGCCTGGACAATTGACCATTTCCTCCAATAACATGCCTGAAATTTCCAACTGCGGAGCCACTCTCTTCCAACACGAGGTCACAACCTCTGGGCAGCAGGGGATGACGCTAATGCCCGGGAGGCTCTCTGGGTAGGTAGTGTCAGATTTCCTCATTTGTCCCGTTTCCTGCTATAATTAGGCCGATTCCATTTGGCAACAGTTAGAGAGAAGGCACAAAGGATGCTCCAAATGCACTATCATAAGGAAGGCACTGTCTGATGTCAGTGATTCCCTTCTTCTTTGGGTAAAAAAAAGGTCGGGCTTAGAAAGCCTTGGTACTCTAAGAGTGACTGTACGCTTTATTATGTGCTTCCAGGCTTTCACAATGAGGCATTATATAAGAAATCCTTGATATGTGTCAGGCTTCTCTTTACATCTTGTGCTGTGTTCACTATTTAGCAATGGATATCACGTTGTTCCGTATTTTGGATTTTACATGAACACCTCTATAATGTACAGTATGCCAAATGACCTGATATTTTATGTATTTAATGAACCACATTAAGTTCAAGTTTCCATGTTTCTCTTTCACATACCTCTCACCCATAAATCGCAGCATTATAAACACTGGTTAAAGCCAAAAGAAAAAGACAGAGAATTGCATTTAAAGATTCCATTCCAACTGTGGCACAGGAGCATCATAGACATTTTGCCAGCTGGTGTGTCAAACTGCCTTGCATCCGTTTAGCTACGGCACAGAAATATCCAAGACCTTGATCAAATTTGACGTTCGTTATGGGAGGAAATCATACATAGCCAGCAAAGTTTTTCGACATCCTTAGGCCAAGCGACTTTTTAACCTGCGTGTTTGTTTAACTGGCTCCGTACACAACATAATCTATGCAGGAAGATAGCCCGGGCAAGATTAAAAAGGAAAGGAATCATTTCCGCACTGTTTTGCTGAAATATAATTCTGGCTTTCGTCCAGAATTGGTTTGAAAGAATTCAGTTGCATTGGTATCTGACAGACTGCAACACATTTATGCAAACAAACACGCAAGGCAAACACTACAATTCTCAATCCATCAAGTCAAAATGATCTGTAAATAATCCCATTACAATTTGTTTTTGGGATTTTCAGATGAACAGAACATTAAGGCTAAAAAAAACTCCACCAAACAGAATGAATAAAAACAAGAAACATTTGACGCAAGGTTCATGTTTGACTTCGCCTTTTGGGACGAATATGGGAACTCGACAGTCTTATTCAAATCCGATCAGTGTTATATCTGCAGGGATGAGGCCATGCACCATTGGAAGTAATCTGAATGAGAAATGAACACCACGGTGCATATAGAGATTCCCTTTCTCCAAGCTCACTGCTGCAGAATGAATGACTGGGGGAAAATAAGGCGAAAGCCAAACTAGTGGCCTAGCAATCCTCAATATATCACCATTAATACACAGGCGCAGGCTTTGTGAGGCTTGGCTGTTCCGGTGTAGTGTGACACGATGCTTGGCAAGGCTACAAACAGAGTCCAGGGCTGCAGTGAGCTCTGCATTACAACCTTGATTTCCTCATCATATATCTTAGTCTGAATCTTTGCATATCAAATCCCCCAAATCTAACTTGGGAGTAATATGATCACGGTATTAAAGTTTGCGGTGGCTCCGCAATAAGCCGCCTAGGACTTTACAATGTAGAAATATATAGGCGCATTCCAAAAATCCAGGAGTTCAAAACCATGCTTCATTCATTGGTTGTGAATGAGTAATACGATTTTCAATAATAATAAAAATCATAAAAAAAACAACACTGTATTTAAAGCAGTAGGGATACATAATGCATCGAGGACAACAATAACTCCTTCAGGATCAGGTTTCAGTTATTAAGGAACAATAATTTATTGTATACCCACAGAACAGGGTTGCCATGAGCGTGTGAGGAAACTAGCCATAGTTTAATAAGAATGCAGTTTCTTTTCATTCTTAAATTATTAAATATATTGCAACACAATATTGTAGAAAATTCCAAACGGTGCTTGCTTATTTCATAACGATTTCTGAAAAGAAAATAAACCCTCTTGGATCCTTCTGTCTCAGGGTCGTTCCATTTTTCTAACGAAGAGACTCGATCCACATTTGCTTTTTTCTGAAGGTTCTTCCATGCGCTGGACAGAAATCAGAAGTCTTGCGTCGTATTAGCCATTAGCCTGAGCACTAATTGCTAACCGCGTCCATCTGGTGAGGGTGAGCCCACATCCAGCTGGCCCTCAGGATACAGATAGGATCCTGTTATACAGCAGTGTGTGTGTTTGTCTGTGTGTGGAGGCGTACATCCTCCAGCAGCTGCTGACCCTCACCTTAAAAACACACACACGTACACACAAGCACCAGTCCGCGTCTGGTTTCTATTTGGGTGTCAGGAGGGCGTGCTGCTCTGCACACACCCGACGGCTCTAGGCGTCAAAGCTGTGACATGGCACGCACACACCTTCCCAATTTAGTCCAAATGAAGCCTGACCATTAGCGTTCCAGAGCCAAACCTCGACGCACCACACTGGCGCTCGGAACATCATCGATCTTTGTAATAGCAGGAGCTCAGCCTGCTATTATTCCTGCGTTGTGAGTCTGACCTGACCAGAGACCAATTGAGCATGAACAGTGAGATAAACATTACGAACTTAACACCACCTATAACAAACTCATCCTTTGTGGGAAAAAAACAAAGAACATTTCATGCTCATTTTCTAATCAATCTTGCCAGTATTTGAATTGTATAGCAAGAATACATGACACGTTTAGAGCATATAGGGCATGACTCATAAACAAGCTATGAACTCACCCATTCCATAAACCTTAGTATTCCTGAATAAACACTTTACATTAAATAACAGCTATTTTTACACCTTAAGCTTGTGTTACTTGATTTGAATTTGTACTGTTTGTATTTGCAATACCTGCTTTGTCATATGTTAATCTTGTATGTGCACCAATTCTGCCAAGTAGAACTTGTAGCATGTACTTGGTCAATAAAGTGATTCTGATTCAGTATATTTTTGGTTAATATGGAAATTTAGCACATTTGAACCTTTTGAACGTTTTTCCGCCTATAATCAAAATACACACGGAAATGTCAAAGGCTGCAGAAATATTTAGGGCAAAAGCTGAGTTTTCTTGATGGATGTATGCTGCACACAAAACACCTCACTCAACTTTCAATGCTCAAACCAGGGAGACCATCAATTATTTTTCCTTTTTTATTATTGTTATTAAACCTTTGGATTACCTATCTATTGCATTCAGATAAAATTTAACACTTGTATCAACACTGTTTCTTTGTGCTGCTGTTCCTATGTTGGATAAATACCAGCTGGACTAATATTATAAGCCTGAAAATAAGTACATGTCAGAGAATAGAAGGACGTCCAGTTACCCGAGAAATACTGCCATTCTATAGTAGGATACGGAGGCTAGAAAGCTACATTTTCAAATGCAGCATAAACACTTTGATGGATTCCTGGAAGACCGTGAAACCTTTTTTTTTTCACTATGACTCTACTATTGTTTTTGGCCACTGAGATGTTCAAAAATACATAAGCATACACCAGGCACGTTATGCCTCTATGACTTGATTACACATTTCTAAATTTAAAATAGCGTACACAATCCAGAGGCAGCAAAATGGGCCGATGAGAGCGCATCCGTATGTGGGTTTGCATCCAAGAGTTCTCAACAGTTACGCCTAAATCTTCTGAACGCAGCACACATGTGGGCTCTACTTCACTTGGCTTTCCCAAAACAGGCTTTCCTTGGTGTTTGCCTGCTCATGTACACATGATTGTGTGTGGGTGTGTGTGTGCTTAAGCTCATCATCAGACTTGCATGAATGTCCAGATCACAGCTCATTCTTGGTGTTTTTGGACAGCTATAAAGCTGGTAAATTGCACTTACAGTCAAGTTTCCTTTCACACAATCACGCCCTATATGAATGTAGAGCTTTTGGCAAGGGTTCATCAGGCATATAATAGCTACAAGGGCCAGAAGACCAAGGAAGACCAGTAGTGCCAAGGACCTGGTGCTCTTCCTTGGTCTTGAGCAGGACTTCATGCCTCTTTATAACCTTACTGTTATAACAGCTGGAAGTGGCTACTTTGATGAATCCAAAATATGACGAATTTTCTTGCTAATAAATCTAATCATACATCCATCCATCCATTATCTATAGCGCTTTATCCATCTGGGTCGCGGGGAAGCTGGAGCCAATCCCAGCATCTTCGG
>JAQQZX010000017.1:13010218-13030942 GCA_030068355.1 Notoglanidium maculatum
GTGGGAGGAAACCGGAGCACCCGGAGGAAACCCACACATGCAAGGGGAGAACATGCAAACTCCACACAGAAAGGCACCGCACCACCTAATCATTCAATGAATGTGAATTTATTATTTGCTAGCAAAGAATACTGAGTGTCTAGAATGTTTTGGTAAAAAAATTAAGCAACACTGGAAATGGCGTAAATTAGTGTGGGTAGTATAACTGAGTTGTTCTAATTTTCTGCGAACTGACGCTGACTTGTATCGCAATCAGGGTCACATGACCAAGGTTCCATGCTACAGGTCAAGGACTGTAGCATCATGTTCCGTTTGCAATTTAGCAAATCATGTCCCGCTGACCTAGGTCACGTCTTCTTATTGTACAGCGATACAGTTGTAGATTTAATCCGAAAATTCCTATTACATCTCATGGTCAAGTAAAATTACATCTCTGATTCTGATTACATCCCTACATCTCGCTACATCTGGCAATTGTGTGGAGGCCTGTTTGCAGCAAGGCCTAGACAAATGAATGGCACTGCCACCAGCACAGCGACAGCCGTTAGCCACATCAGAATGCACCACCCACCTGCCCAATTATTGACCGCAAAACATTCCAGCCCACTGAGACAGACAACTCCTGCCTGCTCCTGTGTGCCAACCTAAGTCTGTCAGGGTTTACTCCTATACTCTGCGGATGAGATGACTCAATCAAAAGCTTTTACTAAAAGTGGAAAAAATACAATCAATATTGACCCTCACAGACAAACACGTCTTAGGTTGGCACACAGGAGCAGTCAGGAGTTGTCTGTCTCAGTGGGCCGGAATGTTTTGCGGTCAATAATTACATTTTTTTTATAAATGTATTTACAGTCATGCTATAGAATGTCTGTGAAATGTTACTTCATGCTGATACAAAATGCTGATACTGGTGACCATTCACCAGTGCTATGGTATACATATGGTTTATCCTCATCACAACTGTTAGCTTCCTCACTGGCTCGAACTGACATATCCAATTGTTGCAAAGGCAACAATGCAACGTCAAGGATGAAAGGTCACAGAGGTTCCAGCCTGGCCTTAGGAAACAGGGAAGGGTGAACGCACTGTACTTGGGTGTAAAGGAAAACATCCCCTCATTTCAGCCCTTCCTTTAAGCAATGAAAATCACACAAAGTAACTACTTAATCATCAAGAGGAAGGCAGGCCAAAACAGGAAACATAGTAATGCTCACTGACCATTTCATGTTGACAGGAAGGGGTCATACAAGAGGAGACAAACTGCTGGGCTCCATTAAGTGGTTTAAAGTGTTAGATTAGGTGCGTGTCCAGCTATACTAGAACGCTGGTATTCCTTGATTTAAAAAATTGAGGGGAAAAAAAAAACAGCTAATGAAATCTTAGCTGTTGACTAATGATATTTTGTGTAGTAGTATTAGTGTATTGTGATAAACGATATAAGCTTATAGATCATAATGTCATCATCTATTAAAAAGGAAATGATGTAAGCATCTTATGAAATATTATGAAAGACAGAATGAAAGATTTGATATTGTATTATGTCCAGTGGGAGACAAAGCACTAGTCCAGGTGAAGTAAGCAGATTTAATGTCGAAGCTTAATTCTTATTATATTATTCATAGTTGCCTGCCAGACAAGTTGTTGGAAACAGCCATAATAAAACTTCTCCCTACAAAACAGACGTTTTCATTTCGTAAGCTGCTATTTTTAATCTTAGGGCGCTTTGACTGTAGATTTGACTATAGCTGTACAGTTACTCAGTCCTTATAGCTCTCATCGCTGAAACATTAAACAATGCCTTGCTGGCTTTGGTCAAGTGCTCAAACACAGTGTGCTTGATCATCATATACATGTTCATTTTCCTTAGTCTGTATTAATATATTTAACTACAGTAGCCGCCTAGTTTGTCCTACTTATATTACAATATATGATATTACATTATATTACTTATTACTAACAAACTCCTGATTCCACCCTGATCGTCATATTGATCATTTTCAATTTTTCATATTGTAAATATTTATTGTCATTATAAGGGTCACTTTGTGTAACAAAGATCCAGCTACACCATAAGCAGAAAGGTTATGCACATAAACATATATACCCACACCTTTAAAGTCTCTTTCCAGGTATTTACATGATAAGAAAAGTGAAACATTAGATATCACTGCAGGTAAAAAAGAAAAGAAAGAGAGAAAAAAAAGCCAGTGAGAAGAAAGCCACTGGAGCTTGTACTATTACCTATTAAACAGCTACCTTGTACTTATTTCTGGTCTGGGTTGTAATTGCTCAAGTTCAGCTGTGACTTTCTGAGAATACAAGTGATCCTTGGAAACCTTTCTGACATTGTAAGTGTTCAAAGTTACACAAAATGTGAATGATGGGATTGTCAGACTAACAGTGAAAGAAAAACACATTTAATTTAATCTCTAAAATTGCTAAAATTAGGAAAATGTAACTGTACCATTAGTTAATTAGCCTTATCATATTTCATAAAAATATCTCTCTGACTTATCCTAAGTTTGCAAAGACGCCTCTGCTACGGGGATGTTGCTGTATCTGTAGTGTAACACATTCCAGGTTATTTGGTAAGTAAGATGAATTGCTGTAAGCCATTTTTAATTCCATGATATTATCAGGCACTTTCGTAAGACTTCAAAGAATTGGTCATGTTTCAACTCATTAACAAGCCTGTAACCAGGATGCTGAGGTCTGCCCCGAAGCCTTTACCTTATAAATGAGAAAATGCTTTTTACTATGTAATATACAGGAAGAAAAACCTCCTGTAAATACCAAAGAGTTAAGAATGTACGGGAAAAGTGCAGTTCATTCCGCCATGCTAAAGATCATACTCACTTACTTTACGCCTACTGTTAGAGCAGCACAGTGATGTCGGTTCAGTAACGCAGGTATGAGGCCCATGATAAAGCTGTGACACTGGATGGATTAGTGTGATATTCAGCAGAGGTGTCTGTATGACTCCTCACACACAAAAACCTCCATAGGCCTTAACAATATGGACGACTTAAAATGCATGTTATTATTATGATAATGCCTAGCGATTTATTAAATCCCAGTGTTGACCTCTTGAATAGTTGTTACTGTATTTCTTTTCACAGTTTTCCTATGAAATCCAGACATATAGTGCTTATTTTATTAGAACCATTTTTGCGTGTAGGTGCATGCATGGCGATGCTAGAATTGGTCAACAGTGATCTAAATATTAAAGCTTGAGGATGAAAAATTAGAAGCTAACTGCAGATGAATGTTTCATAATATGAGTTGTACTGTGTTGTGTTTCATAGGTGTGACGAACATTCAGAGAGAAATCAGGGCTGTGTCCCAAACCACACACACACACACACACACACACACACACACACACACACACACACACACACACACACACACACACACACACAAAGCCAAAAAGAAAAAAAAAACCCTACCAAAGTAGTTGGTCTAAACAGTAATGACACCAGTAGTGTATATGACAATTTAGTCTAGCAGCATGCAGTTTGGGACAAGGCCCTAGCTCTAGGCATATAATGAAATGCTTCATTTCTACAGAATTACAGATGTGTTATGAGGAAGAAGATTTTGCAGCTAATGTAACTGTCACAGTTCCTGAGGCTGTAACCCTGCTCACAGCTCTGTGTATGAGAAACAGTGCCACACTAACTCTAGTTACCTAAACTACAATGTAGAGAACAAACCTATCATGTCTAGTCATTTCCAATGTGTGTCACAGCACTGACTGTGAATAACTATTAAAGAGCTATCAATGTGACTCAGGAACGAGTAATTTTTTTTTTTTCACTTTAATTTTTAACACTTGTTTTGCATGTAGCATTGAAGTAAAATCATCTTTTCTCATAGCACATGACTACACCAGCCAGTCAATTAATAACTCTGACCCTCTTACAGTTCTCCACCTCCCATTTCTCCCAGTTCTTACCCTAGACAAAGCAAAATTAATCTGCCGTCTGTGGAAACGAGGTCACACCAGTGACAGAAAGTGTATCAAACCCAGCTGACGCCTGACTGAGAGCTAGACCGATGTGTTGAATGCTAATTCCCTCTCACAGACTGTGCGCATAATAAGCAGAGAATAATTGTCCTGCCTTGTCATTATGAATAAGTCAGGAAATGTCTGCACTGTACACAGAACACACAGTTTAAGAGAGCATTCGTTTCAGTGCACATACTGTACATAGGAAAATAGTTTCACACTGTAGTTTCTGTGTCTCTTAAAAAAAAAAAAAAAAAAAAAAAAAGCTGTGAAGTGGGGTTATAGTTATATTTGGGGTTCTGGTTCTCGGGTCACTGCGCTTTAGCATGATGATATGAGTGGTTGGGATATGCTAATTGGCAACTCAAAGTCTGGAATGTTTAGGGTATTTCAGATCAGTAAAAAGAAAAATATCACCAACCAACCAACAGGAAATGCATAAACTGATGGTTTAAAAAAATTGGAATTGTGTAGACGACTTTTAGAAAATTAGGTTATTAATATAAAAGCCTTACTGGCCAATCACTGCAGAGCTTGGGGGCACGTACGGACATTACTGTTTCTATGTAGGACCAGGTGTGCACAGAAATGGGTAGAGAGGCAGAGATTACAGAGCTGCCAGTAAAGGAAGCTACCCTTTCATTTTTTTCCCCCACATGTTGCTTTTACACATGAGGAAAACCAAGTACGGTGCTAAGCGTCTGGTGAGTGTAGAATGAGGAAACTTTGAGAGCAGGAGCTGGTTAGTAATGCCTTACAGAGTGAAAGCCTATCTATCAAGGGTGCAACAAACACAATGACGCTACCTGCATATGTTTACCGCCTCAAATGTCCATATCTGTATTGTGATTTGAACCTGACATGGGCATGGGGTATCCCTTAACAGGGATAAAACAAACAAACAAATAAATAAACGCTCAGGATTTATTTCTCAAAACAATATTAATACCTTAATATTCAAAATTTTCTTGTGGCAACAAATAAGCACTATTCCAGTCACAATATAAGCACAACCAGACTTTGATTCAAATCCGTCCTAATACACAAAACACAGACACCCCCAACTCCCATCACTGAGCCCACGCTGTCCAGCCCCTAATTCCTAAATTGCAGATGAGCCTCCTGTTAGCACAACTAATGTCATGTCATAGTGAGGGAGAAACTCTTGAGCCATTCGTTCCACAGCAAATTAATCGCACAAATAGCGCACGAATCGCACTTCCTCTCCAATTTTTATTGCCGCGCCACAGCTGGCAAACAAACACGACAATGGCGACAGGAGGCCCTCCAAAGCTGAAGACAGTCTAGATAAACACGGAGGCCTTTCTCACGGAGGCGGGCGCCACTGAGAACACATCGCCTTTCGGGCCCTTGTAAGAGGGAATTTCCACTTAACCACGATCCGGCAAAGTGTGTTTGACGTCTCCCAAGTGTTATTTATGTTTATTTTCCACTTGCATGGATGTTAGGAAATTACCCTAAGATCAAGAGGGACTCGAGCTGAGAAGGGCAATTCTTGAAAACAAAGTTTTCATTTTCGTGGTGTAACATAAGAACAGCTTTCTGCAAGCTGAAATGAATGTGAAATAATTATAATGGAAGGGAAGAACTGTATACGAAATGTGTGTGAAGTGGCTCGCTGCTGTATTGTCCACTTGAAAAAGAATGGGATGGTGTGTCAAAGAGGGGCGCTCTGGATATGTGTGTGTGGGCATGACTAAGACTTTGTTTATGCGTGTGGCTTGTGTGTGTGTGTGTGTGTGTGTTTGTGTGTGTGTGTATTGTGAGATATAATTAACAGGTCAACTACCATGACAGCCCTCTCCTTTTGCGCGTCATTAATCCGGGCCAGTGGATGGATGGTGTTCCAGTTTATGGCTTTAGTTTGGGGATTTTCACAGAATTAATAACGAATGACATGCCACTGGCGCCAGGATCAGCAAATCAAGCATCTGTCGCAATACTAAAATCATATCAGCAATGACAGCTATGCATGGGCTTATATGCATAAATGCAGCCCACCAATCAATACAGATGTAACTTGATACTTTTCCTCCAGAGTCTGTTTCTCTTCCCTTTCCCTCTTTATTTCACTCTTTCATTTCCTCATCCATCTCTCTGTCCCTCCCTCTCTCCCCTCCTGAAATCCTGACTCTGGATTCCATGAGCCTCCTTTTGAAATAAATCTTGCAAGCAATCAGCACATGGGCATTTGTGTTATGGAAAAATCACTCCCATATGGCTCCAGTTTTACACTGCAATTTGACAATGTTCTAAATGAATAATATTCAAGATCTGGCATGATAGTATTATGAATATGATATAGCATTATTGATTTGACAGGTGTTGGTTCATGGTCATATTTGCAAGACCGTATGTATGGTGGATCGGTGACGCCACTCATGCAACATACAATGCGAAAAAGTCTGATGCCCAGATGTGATCAGATTACCTGATCTGATTGCAGTCATTTGTCCTGCAGTCATATGTTCCAGTAAGCAAGTACTGGAAATATTCTCATTCACACCTAGGGGCAATTAATCTTAGCTAATCCACCATGTTTTTGGCAGTTGAGAGGAACCTGGAGGAAACCCACACAGACGCAGGAAGGATCTGCACAGAAACTCGAGTTTAGCATCAATCCAGGGACCCTGGACGCTGTGTCACTGTGACACCCTTTAATAAAAAACAATCCTGTTATGCTGTATGTCAAGTAAACCTCTTGAGTGGTTGGAGAATAGTGTCCAGATCTAACTTTATGTTTATTTTCCAAAAGAAATAAAACACTCTTCACATTTCAATCAAATCTAGCTGGATAAATCCTAAATCCTTCCATACATTATTTCCTGACCACATTTGGGATTTCAGACATAAATACTGTCATGTTACGCTAGTGTTTCTTTCAGGTGATATTTCTGTTGTGGCCACCATATTTGAGACCAAATCTCTGGCTTTCCTGTACAGTGCAAACATAAATAAATAAAGAGTTAAAAGATGGTTGAAATTACTCACCTTGATATATTTCGACAAAGTTGATAAAACGGGCCGTGATCGGAATATATTGATTCCACTTAATTGGCCGAAAAACAAAACTGATTTCCAGATTTATAAACTTCTCACACAGAAACCTACATCCTCTTCACATCCAGGTGAGGAAAAGTTCCTAGAATGTTTCATCAGGAGGAGAATATCTCTTTGTCTTTCTGAAAAGTGTAAGCTGATATCAGTTAACTAACCAATTTTGCAAATGTCAGTAATATCTGCTGCTGAGATGAACTTCCCAGATGTCTTATAATATTCCTGGCTAGCTAAAAGAGTCAAAATGCAGCATGACGAGGAGGATCCCAAGCACTGCTGCTTGTTGATGTATGTGGTGATGTGTGTCGGTATGGTAAGCTATGAGTACACATAAAAATGAATCTATTTATATGCAGACTCAGTCCCCTATTTGGTCCTCAAAAGTATGTGAACACCTAACCATCACAATCATATGTGCCTGATGAACATCCCAGTCCAGAGTTTGCAACCCACCACACTTTGCTGATTTAACAGCCTTCATTATTCTGGAAAGGCTTTACACAATATTTGGGAATGTGGCTGGAGGGATTTGTGCCCATTCAGCCACAAGAGCATTAGTGAAGTCAGGTACTGATGTCAGGCGTGAAGGCCTGGCGTACAGTCTGTATTCCAATTCAATCCAAAGGTTTTCAATGGAGTTGAGATGAAGGCCACTTAAATTCTTCTACACCAAACTTGGCAAACCATTCCTTCATGGGTCCTCAATTTGTGCACAGAGGCATTGTCATGCTGGATCAGGTTTGGGTCTCTTATACCTCCTCTGCACAAATGCGAACCAGGTGCTAGATCTGGACTGGTGCTGATACTTGTTCGGAGCTGGTTCAACTTGCGAAGAACTGGCTTGCTGTTTCACGAGCTTGAGTCACGCTAGCCAGCCCCACTTGCACCAAGCACAACAATGGCAGACGACATTGTCTCTTCTTCTTCTTCTTCAGACCAGTCAGATTAGACACTACACTAGCTCTGAATTTTTAAAAATGGCACTCACAATGTTTTAGTTGGTCTTGTCGGTCACGATAATAAGCCCCTGACGTCTTGGTTCTAGACCAGTAAGAATTGATGACCACTCTGGAACCAGTTTTCCTGGCTGAGACCCAGTACTTTGGCTGTCGAACTGGTTTGAGATCAGATACCGGAACCAATCCAGCTCTGGAACTGCCTTGGTGGATAAGGGATGTACGTTCCACTGGAGTCAAATCTTAAAGCTACAGCATACAAACACCACCTATACAACTGCCACATTTCCACATGCTTTTACATACATAGGCTTATAGTGTACGTATTAGTATCATATATGGTATCTCCTTTTTCTCATATTATATATTTTTAATTGTAACTACTTCAAGTTCAGAAGTTCCCACACTCTTGCCCTCATTATAAAATCCAGATTCCTGAACCTACAAACACACACCTTTTCCTCTACTAATCTAGTGTTACATTGTCTGGATTTCAACCTGGACCATGACTGGATTGCCATGTATTTAATCCATAGATTTTCAAATGATATGCTCTGTATTAGGAATGTGCATATGTTACTGCTTACATGAAATGCACACACAGACAAATATGCATTTTTTTAAACGTCTTTAAACTCTTTTGTATTTTGAATAAGACCAGCTCGCTTTATACAATCCAACATTACTGACCCTATGTAACAATTTTGCCTCTTTTACAAGTTGCATATTTAGATTCTTTGTGAACACCAGATCTAGTTTAGCTGGCTTTGACCTCACAATATGCTCGAGAACAAGGAGCAAATCTGCCTAAGGTCAGCTATGTCATGTCTGAAGCAGAAAGGACAACCTCTGTGTGAGAATGAAGGACAAGCAAAGCTCCTCCCAGATATCAGATCAGTCCTTGAGACAAGAGAGAGTGAGAGACAAAGAGAAGGGGGGGGGGGTGATTAAAAAAGGCCAAGTGTGAGGACAACGTGGCTTTTGGGACAGGAACTTGGCGCATGTCTGTAAACAGGGGAGGTTGTAGTTGTTACAGGCCGTAAAACTAATCATGTGCTTGGGGTCACTGAGCAGCTTGTTGAGATGCTGAGGCCCTTTGGGCTTTAAGGTTTAAGGTTTATTAAGAGAAACAAAGTACTGAGAATGCTAACTTGGGCTACACACAATTACAAGTCCGTCTCATTCACGTGGTGTGCATGAGTACTTGTAATGATACCAGGAGATAACTCAGGAGGAACGGCTGGCATTCTTTTTCCAAGTCACCTCAAGTGTCTTGCAGAACAGGACACGAAAGTGTTTGCTTAGTGTGTATGTGTGTGTGTGTCTAGCATTACAAAAATTAAGGGCAGGCCCTCTTGGGCTAAAATTAATGAACTGAGAACGACCTTGATCAATCATTCAAAGCTGGGAGTGAGGGAGTGCTCCCTCCTCTACCAGTCTTTGCCCTGTCGTTCATCAAGTGGTCCTTTTTGATCTACGGGCCGAATCGCGTGCGCTGCCCCAATCAGCATGCAGCCCAAAAAGCCCAGCACACTCCTCCCAGTAGAAAGACATTTTAACTGCACTAATTGAATCCAACGCTGGTCACTGAGGGTCAGACATTTGTTTGCCGAGGAACGTTGGGAAACTGATCAGAAAAAGAAGGTTTACATTTAGCTGAGGACATGCTGAAAGTGTTTAATCACGTAGTCTCTGTCCAAAGCATTCAAAAGGCATTATTTTAAACGATGTTGACTTGATGATTGAAAACATCGATGCATTTGCACAATTTGTCAGTTATGAAAAGTTCTGAAGACACGAAGGCCTGTCACCTTTTATTTATTACAAAGATGCAAGATACAAAAAAGAGCAGGAGGAGCCAGAGTGTTTTCTAAGAATAGAATGATTATGTGGAACGTTTCTCATCTCCTCCTCTTCTTTTCACTCTTCCAAGGTGTCCCTGGACCGCAGCATCACACTTCTTAAACCCGATCATTTCTTCACTCCTTTTTGGTAGTGTTTTCCTTCACACTTCATAACCTTGACTTATAAGACACTGAGGGAGTAGAGTGGGAGTGGACAGTGCTTTTGGCATCCTCAACAACAGGCCGTTAGTGGCACTTGTATTTCTGAATAGACTTTACTCTCTCACGGTGTTGATCCAGAGACTCACGTTAACAAAGACTAACGAGGTTGTCCGATCTGCAATAAATCTGCTTCGGTATTACAGGCCATCAACATTTTTACACCTTTTATAAATCACCCTAAACAGGGCAAGTCTTAGGAGTGCTGAGATGTGATTAAAGGCTAAGTGACAAGCACTTGTGACTTTGCAGATAATTGTCAGTTGCACTAAAAATGCTACACTGCCAGCTTGTTTAAAATAGTTGCTATTTATGAAATTTCATTTGTTAAACAAGAACAGCCGAGCGAGAAACAGTCATATAAGCAACAGCTATATAAAAAAACGAAAGTTTTGCCTGCTAATGAACTACTTACACGTAATGTATCTGATCTTTGGATTGCTTGCATGGTTCAAGGTTTACTTCTGAAATACTTTCCAGTAGTCCAACTTATAACCATTTGTTTAATAACAGTGGTTTCGTCAGTCTTTTGCTAAACATTAGTTAAGGATCCTTCCGATCATATGTCTTTGCTTGACGGTGAAGTGAATGAGTTCATTAAAATAATCTCCAAACTGTTTCTGCAAATCCAAATAAAATATATACGTACAAAGTTCGTTCCACTTGCAGCAAGGCCTTTAACAAAAACTTCAGCTTTCTAAAGAACCCCAAGTAGAACCTTTTTTTTTTTTTTTTTTTATCACAGCAGTTCAGTGCGTGCGTTTCTCAACGCTGAGCTCAAAACTGCTCTGAAACGCTCCCAAGAAACACATCAGTTTACTTAAACGTTATAAATATATAAACTTCCAGGAAAATCAGTGATGTACTTATGGCTTCCTGAGGCCCTTTCTTTGTTGTGGGTGCGTGAGCGTTATTTTTCACAGTCCATAAAGTATTCTTGCTCCAACCCACAACCATTACTGGCGAGTCCCAGCACAAGATGAGAGAGGAAGGAAAAGTTGTTCGTCAAATTCTGCAGAAATATGAGTCTTTAATTATTGCCACAGCAGCAGCATGGGGTTGCAATCCATGGCTACAATCATTTTCATATGATCCTCGACATGCAGCTGCCTTCTTAGAGCAAGGGGCAATCTTGGTGTCAGTAAGGCTTAGATGAAAGAGCTAAAGGGTTTAGGTCCATAGACACTGGCCAGGTCAGGTCCATAATACATTCCTGTTTACCTTCCTGATCACTGATCGGGGCAATCACAGGGCAAGAATGTTCCTCCTTCCAAAGAGATCTCTTATAAATTTGAAGCAGTTGGTGACTTGCCACAGTTTGTCAAAGCAAATTCAGAGCTGATTGTCATTTATAATGAACAAAATCAATTTGTAACACTGCTGAACTGAATAGGTTTACCAACCACGACTAACTTACTTTTGAAGTAACGTTGGCCCATTTAAGGAAATCTTTTCCTCCTGAGAACATGCTATCAGGGCAATTCGGGGTCCACAGCAACAGTTTTAACCCATAATGTTTTGCGAGGTATGAAGCTACAAGCAGATAGTCAAAGGGTTCTCTTACGATTTTGGTTAATGGCCCTTTCAGCAGCTAAAAGCACCTAGTTACAAATTTGCGGAAAGTGGCTCACCGTAAACCGCTTTAACCTTCCCCTACCTTTCATCCCTCCCTGAAATGCCACAGGGCATAAAGAGATGGTGGAGATTGGGAACTACACTGGGACTCCACACAGAGAAAGAGAGAGCCATGAGTCATCAGGGCCTGCTAATGGCTTGCTGTGTTTAAATATCATTACTTTGACTGTAGGGACTTGAGGACGCTGCCAAAGGGGGCATCTTTAACCCCGACAAAGCTACTATTAGTCCATGACAAAGTGCAGGTCTGGCCAATCAGGCAGACACCAAGCAAATCAAGATTTATGGTCACCAACTCCCACCGTAAGCAGAGGGTGAAAACAGAGCCGGGTGCCAAGAAATAAAGGGAAGAGAGGGAAAGGGGTTGGAGGTTCTGTGAAAAAGATATGAAAAAGACATGCAAAGGCTCTTTTTGAAAAAAAGTCTTCAGGTTTTAGGAAAAAACAGGCTTCGTATGGATTTAAATGAAAGTAAGACATCACAAGGGAGTTTGCTTTTACATAATTTTGCTTACATGCATGCAATATTAGAATATATGAGGTAAGTAATGAGGTTGTCTGTCCCATACTGCCACACTTCCTTTTGTCCAGTTTCAGGGAACACTATATAAATGGTCTAAAATTACCAAGAGAGGTAAGTTTGTTGTTATTTGAGATGCATGGCTGGCTCTAACCTCCACCCAGCTGTGCCTGTTGTGTCGCTCCATCATGCCCAGTTGAAGTCCGTTCGGCTCAGCTGTCCATACAGATGGCAACAGTGATCTAATCGGTCAAACCCACTATACGCCAGAGTGGTTGTGAATGCAGCATAGCAAGATACAGAACTACACAGCATGTTGACAATTCAGTGGCTTTATTAACAACATAAAGAAAAAAATGACCTGGGGATTTGAGTGAAGTCTTTGACTGTAACCTTCATGGTCCGTTCTTCACTTTGGAATGGATGTCCCAGGCCATCTCTCTTTCACTTTTATTTTTGTTTATAGCAGCACCAGATGAAGTAAAGGTGAGGGGTATTAACCACCAGTCATTTTAAACACTTTATTTCACTTTGCTATTTTCAGATCAAAATAACCTAAAACAAAATCTGTAATACAAATTAATATAATGAGTTCTCTTTTTTGGTAGAGCAGTGACTATCCAAGTTGGGACCAGGGATCCCCGGGGGTCCATGAAGCATAGCCAGGGGGGCTGTGATTTGTTTTGTTTTTTTACACTGATAGAAATCACAACCCAATATTATCCAAGTTATTATATTTATTTTTGAGAACAGACTAGACATTCATTCATTCATCTTCAGTAACCACTTTATTCTGGCCAGGGCCTTGGTGGAACCAGAGCCTATACCAGAAACACTTTGACACAAGGCAGGAGAATTAACCCCAGGTGGGACATCGGTGCACTTCAGGGTGGTCAGCTGAATTGAATGGGTTTCATCCAAACCTCACTAACTCAAAAAGAAGCTGACTTATAAATTGTCAACTTGTACCTAATTGTTCAAGTGCAATTATAAAGTAGCCAAAATATTAAACCTACTTGTTAAGCAGTTGGATTGGGGGTCCAAAGAATTTATTTTACATTTAAAGCAATCTCTGCGTGCAGAATATCTGAGAGCCCCTACCTTAGAAAAAAAATGAAAGAACAAATGTTCTAAAGCTTGGTTTTGTTTCAATTTTTGTAGAAAAAAATTAATTTGTCAGTTTTCACCCAACACAAACATACTGTTTAAATATTGAACTAGTGGCCCTATTGGTTGATTTGCACTGACAGTTCAACACTTACTGAGTTGTGAATCTAGTCTGGACTGAGAGCTGGCATAGACACCATGCCAAACCTAACCTGTAACAGGAGGCTAGGAGCTCTGGCTGAAGGAACAGGAGATGGAGGAGGGGGATGTGTTGAAAGGAGGGAGGGAGGGAGGAATGGGCTGCTAACCAGAGGAGATGAATGAAAGAGAAGAAGGGCTCGCAGAGCGTCCGGGGAATTGTTTGAGGGGAAACAGTGTCCGTTTGTGGCCAGTGATAATACTTTCCATTCAACAGGGCCTCGCAGTGCACCGATTCCTCTGATTGCAGCCTGGCGCCCTGCTGGCGAGGCTCAGTGCTGAAATTAAATCCACTCTGTACAGTTATAAATTATAAGCCTCTATAAACAACGCCGCCACAGGGAACAGAGCAAGACTGAAGAAAAGAAGCTGATTATTGAAGACAACAGAGAGAACTGTTATATGTGACCCATCACATCAAATCAGGTATTATGTTGCATTTTGGGCGATTTGAGTTATGCATATTTCAGATTCCTGGTTCAATAAGCTCCATTTTGATACCAAGTTTATTACTGTATCTTGTCCATACGTCACCATAGCAACAGTGCGAGTCTGTTTACAAGGAGGGCCTCGGAATAGTCCATCGGAATCTTATTTTTAGAAGATTTAAATGAGGATTCTATGACCTAGTGAGTAAGAGGGAATTCTCAGCCTCATTTTGACACCAGGATTTCCCTGCTACCCCGTAAAAGTAACTTTGCCAGTGGCGCGAATTTAAAAAGAAAATGTACGTTTTCTTGTCGAAATGGGAACAGCCAGCTTTTTATTAAAGTGCTTTAAAACAATATTTAGGATTAAAATTTCTCAATTCTGTTGAAGGATCTGGAAGATAAGGTATTTATCAAGATCTGAAATATTTCACCTACCACAACTTCTTGGCCATAGCGCCACTTGATATGATGGGACAAATATAAGTGTGAAATTTACTTCAACCTCCATTAGCACTATGGACTCACTTGGTTTCGTAACACTTATTGGTTGCAGTGCAATAAGAAAACAGCAAAAAAACAAAAAAACAAAAGACAGCCTGAATGCATTACTGATCAATAAGTGGAAGGACACAGTTAACTAAGGAAAACCCCCCATGTTGCAAAATGACGATGTCCTCCTCCACAGAGTCTGGATTCCAAAGTTTGAGATAGGCTAACTGAACCAGTGACCTGAAACACTTTGGCTCAGCACAGGAATGGACCAGTTGCCATATTCACACACGCAAGCACCCACACACTCCAACGGACACAGCTCTGCTGTCTGTTTGCCTGTTTATTCTCCTTTTTTGAGACCGATAACCATATTTGAGTTCTAACAAACCCTTGACAAGAATAAAGTTGGCTAAAAGTGTAATTAATACATATAAAGTATACACAGTGTCTATTAAATATACACTTTAACAGTTTAAGGATGTTCTTCATTTGAACAGAATTTCAGCAAAACAGAAAAACAACAGAATCTCTACATCTGAACAGTTTTCAACAAGGAGTTGTTTTTCCAGTATCTGACTTAGACTCACAGCACCCCTACAGGCCTTCAATGGCACTGCGAGTGGAGAGGAAACACTGGTTTGCTGTGTAAGGTCAAATCAACTATAGGAAATGGCTGGTGAAGCTAAAGGTAACGTGACAGAGAGTAAGCAAAAGCAGGGGCTGACGTTAGCCCAACCTGCTGCCTCAGCCATCTCCAGACAACAACAGCATATTTTCTAGGGAGCCAATGTTTAACCAAATCAACATGGGGGCAAAGCAGGAGCAGACGAGCCAGAAGAAAGTTCAGATTGCTTCAGAAAACTAATCTGGTCTGAACCTGCTTAAGGAAATCATGCACGACCGCATTTTCTGGCAAACTCTACAAAACGTCTTGCAGTTTGGGTTAGTAACCACAAAACAGGTAAAAGCAAACATTCCGATTGAAAAAGGAATTCCAAGCCCAAATACTTCACTCGTTCACACGTTGGCCACATCAGATACTGTTTACCATGCTGGATCGCTTTTCTGATGTCTGGTGTTCTGTTAGCATGCGGCAGGCACTCCATGGGGTTTCCCTCCCTTGCTGAAAAATGGATTAGATCAGCATGAACTCCATGCTGGTGTAAGCTGGTTTATCCTGGCTATTGCTAGCCTGATTCTGGTTTTAGCTGTTTAACCATCAATGACTGAAAAAAAAACAGCTGGTAAAGCCAGTCTTGCTGGTTGATTGCTTTTAATTAGCATGCATTATGTTTGTCATGCTGTTTTAAGCCTTGAGAGAACCAGGTTTGAGGTTATGTCTATTTCAATACAGAGCATACTTCTGTTGATTAGCTGAGAGGTACGACACTACACAGCTAGTGCCCACAGTGGTTTGTAGGAAACAGAGCAAATGCTTTTGTGTTTAGGTGCATGGAGCCGGGAGAAGGCGGCTTGAAAGCATATGTTTTAATGGTTTCGAGGGCCTGCTCTTGTTTCCTGCCTTAGGATGAGACCTGTCAGTTCACATAGCCCATGACATGCAGCAGCAGCGGAGGGAAAAAGAAAGAAAGAGTGCGATAGGATCATGTTGTAAATGCTTGACTTTGGCCAAAGAAAAAAATTGCTTCTGGTGTGTTCTGTTTAAGGTTGGATTCAAAAATAGAGGAAAAAAATTAGGTGGGATTCTTCATAAAATTCTGGGATTCTTCATTTGAAATCTGACGGCAGTCAATGGCGCGTTATGTGTCCGATGCTCACAATTAGCGTCAATAAAGCCTCCTGCAGGGATCAAGAAGAAACAGTGCAGTCTTTATTCTCGGTGACCCTGGGCTTCCAGCTCCACAGTGTCTCGCCCATGTCTGTCACCTGTCCATCCAGGTGTGGCTGAGAGCCACAGGTCCACACAGAGAGGCTTTGTAAGCCACAATGAGGCCATCGGGTCTCGGATCAGCTAGCTAGTTAGCACCGTATACCAGCTGTCCCTGGGGCTCTTTTCCTCTTTCAGTTCCAAAACAATATCACCTTTTTCCCTTTTTTCATGGAGCTGAAATAAAAACAAAGGTTCAGCCATCAAACACCCAAGCCGCCAGTTTCATTTTTGACTTGATTTAATAAACCTTGATTAAACCATGATATCGAGATGGAAAGCATTGGTTCAACAACGCTATCTGTGACTATGAGAGCCATCTCCAATGTGATGAAATGAAAAAGGATATCTCCTATGTAACAGGATCAAGTCTTTCTTTCGAAATAGAGGTAGTGAGTGCGAAAATGTTCTTAGCATACCATCCGACGCTAATTTCACAAAGGAAATCAAACAGGATGTACATGCTGGACAGCAACAGGCTTGTATCTAAACATGTCGTGGCTTATCCTCCAACACAAAACAAGATTATTCTACAGCCTCAACCCACATGAAAAACCACGCTTCCCTTTCAAACTGCTGCAAGCCATCTGTGACCTTGTCGATTTAACGATCGTGTCTGGTTGAGGATAGAAAGAGATGTATGCTTGCCGTGTGAACTATCAAAACCTGCTACTTTTTGAAGGAAAGGAGACCGCTCACTGTCAGACAACTTGGGGAGTTCCTCAGAGGCTCAAGGCCACTGGTCCAATCTCCAGAACATCCAGTTATAGTTGTATGTTTGGTGTTGCACCACTTGCCTACGCAATAAATGGTTTGCGTTCCTGTTCTCATGCTACTATTCTCCCTCTTATAACAAGCCTCAGTTCAAATCTCTGATTTCATAAACTCTGAGATAGGAAACCATGGGCATAGAACAAACCCCACCAACTGCCTGCATACTCTTCCATAACTGCCCCATTCCACGCGCCATTCTTACTGTCTAACTTTTCTCGTACAGGGCAGTCTGGTCCATATCATGGGTCCTTTATTTGTATTTCACAGAACAGAAAAAACCTCAGAGTTATTACATACATATATTACATTTGGCTGTCATATGCATCATTACAAACCCAGAAAGAGCAAAGGGCCTTAGTGGTCCACCAACCGGCTTTGATGTTACAACTAATGTGCCCTTTGCCACATCTGAGTAGAGTGAGGACGACAGAGCATACACAAAGATGATTAGAAAGGATCACTATTAGAAAGGGTGGTAGTCCCGAGCACAGAAATAGGAACTGTTCCCTGTACATGACTTTGTATACACATTAACTAAGGTTTATAACTTTACTAAGACACTCATGACAGGTTCTATGCTGTTGCAATAATTACACAACAGTGCCACTTCACATGCTGATATGCCATATTCTTTCTTACTAATCTATAAATGAGGTTCTAGCAAATACAAAATCCGTTTCACAAAATTTGCGCATGCTATTTTTCATTTAAATGAACCAGTTTGTCAGGTCAAGTTGTGGATTTAATTGCTCTTCTCTTACAATGCCATTCAGATAAAACTAAATAATAAATCAGAAGCCCTGCAAATACTGAGTTACGTATGCTGAGCAAGATTAACACTTTATTTAGTAAAAAAAAAACAATATACAATTTTTGACATTGGGAAAGCTTGAGACATTTCGCCAAGACAGACAGGATTATACCACCTCTAGACGTCTGTCTTTCTGGAGAAAGACACGGTCCAAATATGCACCCGAGACACACTTTCAGACACAGGATATAGGACCGTCTGCCTTTTATAGCAAACGAAGCATAGCAATAACATCTGTATTAGCAGTATTACCCGTACAATTGTTAAAACCACCAGAGGAAAAAATGGTCTTCACCTCTTTCCTCCTTTGTCCTGGTCGCTGTACAACAGAAGACCCTATAAAATGTTACAAAAGCATGTAATTTTTGGACCATTTCAAAGGGAGGTCAGGCTGGTATGTAAGAAGGCACTTTGCCTAGGCTAAAACAACACTCGAGCAGGAGCCGCCACAGCCGCATCTGCATCCAATTATGCACCACATCCTAGCAGTGATCCAGGGTAACGAGAACAGCACGGCAGAGGCTGTGGCTTGGGGAGCAGTGTCAAATCTGGGTTGCCGTGTACAAGAGCTGAGATCATTCATTAGTAGAGAAGACAAGAGCAGGAGATGCCAGATATAAGAGGAGAGTATTTTTTTTTTTTTCATCTTTAGGTGACACATCTCATCTGACCTGAATTGACCATACTTGGTAATATTTGTGAACTCATTTGTTTTGATGTATACATGTTTGTATACATCTTATACATCGTTTCATTCATGCATTGGCTGGTTTTAGGCTGGTGATCTATATAGTGACTCAGTTCTCTCCGTCACCATGTGTGAGACATAGAAACATTACAAAACACACAGAAGTTAATCTGCATTTAGAAACAACTGTCCATGTGGCAAATGCTGATCGGCATCTGTCATGGTTTTGTGGTTTAATATAACTCTGATAGCATGTGACTCAGAGCAGTGTCTCAATCTGGCAGTCCCAATGAGTAGCCTGCTTCATATGTCACTGAGAGAGAGAGAGAGAGAGAGAGAATGAGATCTGTTGTTGCATGCAAGTGCAAACAGAATCCCATATGACACTTAACACCCAGGACCGAGCTGACTGACAGACACACGAGATAAAAAGAGACACGATTGTGAGACAAAAAAATTATTCTTACATTTATGTAAATCTTGTACAAGGATTTTGCACACATATCATGTTATTTGTTGATAAAGAGAACAGCAAGTATGCCAATAATCAAACACAGGACACAGGATTTTAACTTGGTTAATCACTACCTGTCTACTGACTTGACTTAAAATGGTGGTTCTAATGGTAATACAGGTTAATAATGGTTACCTGCCAAATGTTTTTTGATTCCTTCACTGGGACCTTTTCCAAATTAAATATAAAGAAGATCTTGTTATGAAACATGAAGCAATCATCAGGTTTTCTGGAGTCATCTGATCCACTTCAGGAACTTGCTTCCTGCATTTACATCCCAGGAAATATAGCGTAAAATATTTAAAAAATACAGCACTGTTAAATAGAAAACCTGCCTGTCATTATTAGATGAGGTTCAAACAGAGAGGTTCAAATTTTTTTTTTGCATGTGAATTCTGTAGGTCAAGTCAAGTGGCTTTTATTGTCATCTCAACCACATACATGTAATACAATGTACAGTGAAACGAGACAGCGCTTCTCCAGGACCAAGTGCTACTTAAAAGACAGCTTTTAGCGAACTCGCGTTGGCTAGTCCGCTGGAGTCGGATATAGTCCAGTCCATTTTCCAAAGAACAGATGTTGTAAAGTATTTTGGTTGTTAGGGGCCGGCTCGCCGCACTTCCGCTTCCCCGCACACCGCTCTTCGGCACACCGCTCTCGGCACAAAGCTCCCGGCACACCGCCCTCGGCATACCGCTCTCAGGCGTGTTTAATTAATTTAATTCTCCGCTCTCGGCACACCGCTCTTCAACACAGGCGACACCAAAAAACTGGAGGCCTGGTCTCCGTGGCAACCCGAGGACGCAAAGCGTTTCCAAGAGGTCCGTATCTTCCTGCAGATAAATTATTTTAAGTATTTCTTTATGTCCAGTAATATTTCTCGTGGGTAGAAATGAACACCGTTTATTTGGTGTCCATGTGCCGTCGGAGTCACGCCAAGAAAAACATAATAAAACAAAATAAAACAGAAAAGCACTATTTTCAGATCCGGAGTGGCTGCTGCGTGCTACGGTCGCGCCGCCATTACGTCATCATCCATCCGCCAGCATACATGGAAGAAGTGGAGCACTTGGCAACCTGGTGTCAGGAGAACTGCCTCCAACTAAACATCAGCAAAACCAAGAAGCTGGTGGTAGACTTCAGCAGGACACAGGATCGGTCCTACACCCCCATTGTCATCAACAGGAATGCTGTTGAGAGGGTGAGCAGCTTTAACCATCTGGGCGTTCATATCTCAGAGGATCTGACTCATTTAACCCCAGTAACTGCCTGTTCCAACTTCTCAAATCAGGAAAACGTTCCAGAAGCATTATGGCCAAAATGGACAGACTCAGGAGGAGCTTCTATCCTCAGCCCATAAGAGTTCTTAACCAGGACATTCTACCACAACTTTAAATTGTTCCCAATGACACAACTGAACTCTCAGTATCTCTATCTCATGGTCACTCACATTTATATCTATTGTGGGATTTCATTGTATATACATTGTATAGATATCCTGTTTTATTACATACCCATTGTACAGTTCAGATACATGCAGGTTGCATATATATAT
>JAQQZX010000017.1:13066442-13079696 GCA_030068355.1 Notoglanidium maculatum
TACCCCGCCTCTCGCCCGAACATGCTGGGATTGGCTCCAGCTTCCCCGCGACCCAGATGGATAAAGCGGTATAGATGATGGATGGATTTATGTTATGTATACAAGGATGTGCTAAGATACTGGACTTTGGAAGGAAAACGAGAAAAGGAATTCATATTTTTTCCCCTATATGTTTACCACCAACTTGTGGCCAGTTAACCCCATACCATGATTCCAAGTTGTTATCATGCTGTGAAATTTTCTAACACCCCAAAATCAGAAAATTGAATTTATCCTCTCAAACAGTCAATGGGAAAGACATAAAGTGCTTGGAACATTATGTGTTAATGGGAGGTTAGTTCACAGTACACAGTCCCTCTCCACCAAGAGAAAAGGCTGGCGTTCGATGAGAAAAAATAATTGCCCTCTTTGCAAGGGGAAACTGAGTTTAAACCTCAAATTCAATTTTCCAAACAGTCTTTGAGAAAGCCCAATGATGGGAAACTTGCCATTCGTTTCAAGAGATTTCATGTAGTGCTGCTAGCAAAATAGAGAGTGCCTGTGAGGCTGTGTTGAAATAAAACAACTAGCCATTGACCATTTATCACCGTTTCCTATTCATCACGCTAATTGTTCGGGCGTTGGAGCATGTTTGCTTTGGAGAGTGGAGGCTTGATTTTGGTACATAACGTTACTGCGCTGTGGCCCACAGCTGTAAAAAATTTTAACCTTCCCTAAATGCCGGAAAAAAGAGCTGTCTCTGCTAAATTTACGACTCCCACAAATCAATTAAAATTTTTTTTGGGATAGAGAGCTGGCCTGTCTCTTCTTGTCCCCTTTATACAAAATGACATGCCTCAGACTATGAAAAGCCTTTTAAACAACACTGTGGTCTGTCAGGGAAAACGACCTATTCTTTCTAACCATGGGAGCTGTTGTGTGTGTGAGTCTTGTCTCTTGACAGTATTTAGAATACACAGAAAGATACAAGGAGGATGAAAGGCTTGTGTGGACACTGATTTCAAGTTATCGTCGAAAAAGCCAGCGTGCCAGTAAACACCGGAGTGCTGGGTGGCCTTGTGAAAGTTTAAACAAAAAAGGGAGACACACTCAAATATTCCTCGTCCCTCAGAGCACGGTTAGAAAACTGGAGCCAGTAGATATTTGTCCACAACAAGCTGTCACAAACAAGCAGCGCATGCTGCAATATGTCACACGTCATGCAACAGCCTCTTCTGCCTTGTAAATACAACATATGCCGAAACAGTGAAAAGCATGTCAAGTCCTCGACATTCAAAGTTTGTGATTTTCTATGGAAAGTAATCCACTAACATAAAACATTCCTCATCAATTATGACTTTTTATGTAAATACAACAAAAGCTATTGGTGCATCTTCTATAACAGCAGATCTGACGGCAGTTCTGGCTGCAATTCAAATCACAAGTTTACATTAACGCATTCGTTTCTCTTCATTGTTTCTATAATAACAACTCAATCATAGGATATAACAGTGGATCATGATATAGGAAAAATGTTTGGAAGGAGTTTCCTGAGGTGTCTTGTAACAAGTTACATTTTTTTTTCAAGACTGAGAGCCGCTATAACATAAGTCATAAAAACTTGTTTTGCGGAAACATTCCGAAACATTTTGGATAAAATGTATGATCTGTTCTTGAACTGATCTGAAAGTATGATGTCATTCTTGGCTCTAGGATGTGCTGTAATTGGAAAATAACCAACTTGGTGACAACTCTGCTAACTCCGTTTCTCTTTATAGGCCAAATCGCAGCACACCATGACATGTTTTATTCCCTACTTAATTTACACTTTGGGTCAGTTACCAAATTCCCTAGAAATAATGGTCAAATATAACTGTCTGCTTTGGTCAGCAGGTGTTTGGTTTACTTGTCATACAGCGTCTTAAAAGAGAAAACTGGACTAACTTGATAGCAGGAAGCTTTTAAAAAGTGACAAAATAAAAACCCTGTGACAAGTTAATGAACTTTGCACAAAATAACTTTCTGTTACTAAAAGTTATTGGGAATAATGGGACTTTTTGGATAAGTAATAGCAGCCAGGGTGAACTAATTCCAATTTATATTCACATTAGACAATGGTAAAATGTTGCATAAGACATACCATCTAAGCACATCTTTTCAAAAGTCTTGTACTTCTTTAACACATGCACTAAAGTAAATGCTTTCTGTTCTAAACGCAAACATCGCTAACAGCTAGAAAACCAGTTACCAGTTAAATCTTGCTGAAATTCATACGTTATCCATTTGCATTTCTGGAAGAAGGATTTATTTAAAGGAGCACAGTGGTCCAGTCTTCATTTTGATAAGACAAGAAGATGAATATGCATCCTGATTTCTTTCCTCCCCGAACTTCTCACTCTTCCTCAGTAAGCAGAGCAATGCTTAAGCAGAGAACATTCATCGTCTTTTTTTTTTATCAGATAAGTAATTCTAAAGTATTATCGTGTCAAAATGACGAAGGCATGCATGCTTTTACAATACAGGGCCCACATTGCTAACACCACATGAGTATATAAATCACAAATTTAAACACATTTAAATTCTAATTTATCTTAGAAGGCATGGAAAAACTTTACTTCACAAATAGTCTCGCTGTTAAACCATCACGCTAAAGCACTGACGGTGACCAAAACCCAACACTGGATTTCAACTTATCCTAGCTTCCTAGTTTAACTCTCTTAACAGAGGTAGTATTTCACGTCTGGCGCCCGTTCCATTTTTTTTGTTTCTGGTGCCAAGCAATTTCATAACTCAGAACGTTTTTGAGGCAAGGCTGCTAACTGAGAACAAGCACGTGTTATTTGTCACTGGATTTGATCGTGAAGGCTTAACAGTGCTCAAGTCGGGCTGCCCACTGCTATCCGAAACTAGGCGCTTGCAGACTTCTCACCATGGGGCAGCAACACTGGCGACACTGAGATTAGTACAGACATGAGGGTCATGAGGGACAGATGCAGTGGCCCTGTTCGTCAGAAAGACTCAGATGACAAAAAGGAAAGTGTGTGATGGAGAGCTGCCAATACTGCTAGCATCCTATTAGGCTTATTATGTAGTAGGGCCTGACACGTCATGACGTTTAAAACAGTTTGTTCTTTGTCATTTTAGATTGGAAGGGGCAAAGGTAAAGGTAAGAAAACAGTGCAGTCAAGAATAAAATTTCTAAACAGGACTAAAGGTTGAACAACAGTGCCCCCAAGAGAGTATCCAACAGCCCGGTTCAATAATGACATTTCCATCATGTCCATACCATCAAATTCTCAGCTCTATTAGTCCATGAATGTTCACTCCTCATTGTTTTCTTACAAACTGGCACAGACTTCATGCTAAGTAAATTCACATCTAGCTATTTTTTTAGTATATATTTCATTCTATTGCGTCAAAACAGAGAAACACACAAAGCAGTGTTTAAATGCGACTTCGTTTCAAAAACTAATAATTTGGCCTCCTGTTTGTAAGTGACACCGAAGCCCAAGTGTATTAATGTCAGGCATGAAGGCAGAAGCTGTCAGCAGTGTGTCCATTAAAATAGAACAGATCTAACAATGGCACATTGTATCCCACTCCTCTTTTTCCGGAAGGAAGTGGAGCAGCGAAAGAGGAAACCTGAGGCACCGTATATTAAAACAATAATAGTTATTGCAGGTCAGTAAATTATGTATCAATGCATTGTACAATTGGTACCCTTGTTTTGAAATAAACTGGCTATGTGAAATACACTATTGCTAATCAAAAGATGACTGTAAATAATACTGCATGCACGTTTTACTTGGATTTGAATGCTAGTTAAGCTAAATTGGAATTCAAAACTGTATTTTTCGAATATAAATATACCAATATAAATATTTACATATTTTAAACCTGAACATACATGCAATGTCTTTCTCTATCACTTTCTGTCACTTTTCTACACACACACACACACACTTTTACTATCTCCAAGATGACACTGTGACCTGTGTTGCCAAAAACACTCTCATCAAACTCCACTTCTTCAAACTGTTCTCTCACCTGCTCCCATCATATCAATCCCTCCCCCTTGCTTTCTGGTGATAAACCCCCAGTGGTTTTGTACAGGAGCCTGGCCCTGTCTGCTCCTAATGGACCTTCTGTCTCACCGCCCATCCATTGCCCCTCTCTACACTCTACACTACCTCTGGATCCCAGGCCAAGCTTGTGTGTATGTGAGGACTACTCAGCCTTAAGTGCACCTAAGAGCACCCTCTTAAAGAGTGCAAGCCAGACAGCGATGGTGTTTAAGAAGCGGTCTGTCTGCACCGCAGCCTGTGGTGAACTCGTGAGTGTCTATGCCATGTATGCTTTTTCCGTGACTTAAACCCTTGCCTTGAGGAATTCATCAAGGTCTCTGTTAAAGTCTTTAAGAAAGCCCAAGAGTGTGTGTATGTAATATCAATTTTGATATTCGACCATCCCATCAATTGCATAAAACATTAGCTTAAGTGTAGTGTTTCGTTGCTTTGTGGCCTTAATTCAAACCCTGTTAGGCACTGTGCATAAAACAATTCCAGCGAAACGCAGACAACTTTACAAACCAGCTTTTTATTCCTAAGGCACTCTCTGTTGAGTTGCTTCTTAAAAGCCTTTCTGTAACTAAGCCCAGACATTAGACCCTCAACCTGACCAGGTGATAAATCTAGTAATGGCATTACACTAGCTCCTAAACTGCATCTAATAGGATACAGCCTGAAAACAACAGCCAAAAAATCCAGCAGCCTCCCAGTTGTAGATACATTTGTTTCCGCTTAGAAGGGAAAAGAAGTTGTTTAACCAAACCAGGAGCCTTTATTCTGATCAGTCGCGACAATGAGCTCCTGTCGGGCATCTCAAGTCTCCTTTGAAAAAGAAATTAGCGCAGGCCCGCATCTTAGAAATAATCCTATTATACAGGAGACTAGCGGCTCTCTCCTGTCTCAATAAGGGGTCAGGGCCTTAGTGACCCTACACTTTAGTCGGGCAATGGACCAGTGAATAACACAATGAGTGTTGCTCTGTCCCAATGCAGAAGCTCACACAAGAGGCTTTTGTCCAGAGGACAACAAAATGCACTTTTCTGGCAATCATTTGGCATTGGTTTTGGACATAGAGTTAGATGATCCTTGAGGGAAATGTTAATGTGTCATTTGTTTCTGTCCTGCATCTTAAATTTTCCAAACTGATTTCAGGCCTCATATCTCCACAGAGCAGTGAGGTATGGAAGGAGGAATTTGAGGTTTTTTCATGTCATAAGACATATCGCAGATAGCCCAGCAAAACCAGACCAGACAAGACGGCCATATTTCTACCCATCTGAGAATAAGAACAGCCACGTTTTCCTCCAAACTTACTGAACAGAGGACAATACAAAAATACAGTATGAGTCAGTAGCAGATCAGCAGTTAAAACATTCATCTTCATTAAATGAGTATAATTTAACAAGACTTGACAAACATGAGCACATTTCAGCAAGAATCGAAACACTAGTAAATTATTGCACATTAGCACAAGAATCTGGAAATACGCCATGTTTCTATTGGGTTGTTTGGATGAGGAGACAGTACTCAGACAGGATGCTATCGCGGATCCGTGACTAGACCAGGCCTGGCCTCTCTGTCCAATTTCTACTGTTTTGATTAGCAATAAAACCCATCTAGCAGTGGTGATTGGAAAGCCCATTAGGGGTTGATCAATCAAGCCAAATGCTTTGCTTAATAATTGATGACAGGCAATTTACACACAGGCTGTGTGGAACGTTCTTGTGTGTTTTTAAGGCACCATCAGTATCCACTGCATTAACTAAAATGAGATCTTTCTGTAAAACCGAGACGGCGGTGGGCGAGGAGCATATAGACTAATTCCTGTTTCCTTTTTCAGGCTCTCGGCTTAGCGGGGTGAGAAATCCTTCACCTGACCTTTGGATTAAAGTATGCAAACAGCATGAACGCCTTAGCTTTGAACTGCATTTTATAGAGCAAACAAAGTTGCCCCCTGGCACCACCTATATCAGCAGCACTTAAGCTACAGTAGAAACAATGAATCTTTGTTTGCCGTAGTCAATGGACTGCTGTTCCTCACCCGGATAAAGAGCAGACAGGCATTAGAAATCTCTCTCACTGTCTCTACACTGTCAATCTTAGACTCAGACCCAGGCATAGGCTCAGGGGCATTGTTATAAATTACGATGGCTGCAGACGACCAGTCTGTGCGGTTAGTCTGTCTGTAACCCCATTTTCCCCTGCAACCTCTCGACGCTTGCCCCTTTGATGTATGCCGCCATTATGCCTAATGGCCCTCATCTCACACAGGCTGTTGGGGCTTCATTAGGAGCTGATCAGGTGGCTGGGAGAACAGACACGTTCCTGATAAATCAATGCCAAAGCCTCAGGAGTTTGAAGAGGGACTAGAACCATATGGGTCTGCTCATCGGTAGAAGAATGTGTATAAATCCTAGCTGATGGCTTGTATCATAGGCCAGCGGGTCATGACTTGTAATCTTTTAAAGACTGCTTGGTAATGTCAGAATGTACTGGCAAAATCTTTAAATGCATTATGTTCTTTTCAGTACTAGAATCCACTTGCATGAGCAACAGTCAAGAAAGGACCAGTCCATTAGCTGAACTAAATCCTTCACTATTGAGTTGTCAAATTGATGGCTGTCATCTTGATCTGGCACGAACAAACCTAATACAAATATGAGAGAGACACACCACTTTCTTTGATTGGATAAGCACCAGCCACCGCGTTGCCTTTTTTGGGAGGGGGAATGGCTTGAGGATTTCCTCCCAGCGTATCCTGGGGACAATTAGCGTACCGGTCAGCAAAACTAAGTGTGTCCATCTAAACCAATTACACGGCCTTAGTGGAGGCTACGTTAGCCGGTGGCGGAGTGAATGGCTCCTGTACTGATTAACCGGCAGACACATTGACCCCTGGTGCCCTCTGAACTCCCTAAGGGGAAAACCACTGTCATAAACGATAAATCCAGACTTGCTCCACTTTAGTTTAGCAAAGACATCAGAATAAACAATATCCCATTAGACATGAGGTGAGCATGGATAATAACAAACATGGCTCCTGCTTCACTGATCTTTGCTGTGGCTGTATATGTTATGATACAATGCGAAATCATACAAAAGGACTAATCGTGATGTGATTAAAGTTCAGACAAAGGCTTCTGGATTTTCCTTTGTCCTGAAGATTCAGGGACTTCCATATTGATGTGATTAGTCTCTGAGACTTATTTAATGACTCTGAGGCTTCCTCCAAAGAAGGTGCAAGGCATAACAAGGTACATAGAGAATTCTAGTTAATTAATGATCTTTGCTCTTTCAGAATGATATTTTGACAGAAGTTAATAGCACTGCCAAGTCTGTATTGAAGGATCATGAATTATTTAGTACTTAGCAATGTTCAGCATTGTGAAAAATCATTTTGGTGTTTACTGCACCCTTTACTGGTTGTAATTAATTATTTATAGGTTTAAATGGTAGAAGATCATCATAATTCAAACTAGGTAAAACTATACACTTGATGAGAATAATATAGATGCAATTAGAAGTCCTAAAATCCTCTGGACAGTTCTGAAGATCTCTGGTTTCAAGACACAAGAAGAAAAAGATTTCTTAGCACAGATAAACCTACCTTGTTGACATTGTGTTTCTATCTCCTGAAATACTTCCAAACATGTTTCTGTTCAAAAAGATTTTTACATCTGAAAAAAAAAAAAAAAACTGTCCAAAATGTTATCCAGTCTCACTCCTTCTGCCTGCACAGAACACACACATACCCTTGTTGTTTTTAATTCAATAACGAGCTCAAGCCCTTCTTCAGGCCTTCCGTAACCAAATCAGAGGGACAACAGGATCCATTAATACCCCGAGGAATGAGAAGGCTCTCCCCTCTCCGTCTGTCATAGAGAAATTGCATTTTGCCATTTTCCTCCTGCCTTTGATAGATCCCTTTGCTCCCGGCACCATTACACATGTCAAGTCGTAACAGAATTTCCACAAGCTGAAGCACAGGTTAGAATTAGGAGCCATTTTCCTGAATCATATTTGAAAATGTCAGAGCTCAACAAAGCAGGACGTGTGCCGTAGCTCTGGCTTCGGGCCCTGTTCGACATCCCGGGCACTGATTGCATTATATTAATGTATCAATTACATTGAATGTTATTGCCCTTTGACTGGGGATCAAAGCTGAGGGGCTTGAGCAAGAAGATCATCAGATTAGACGGGGCAACAGATACATAGCTAAAATAATTAGTCAAGGGTGCTTGGAGGGTCATACGCTGCCTGTTAGGAAACTTCGGCCTTTACATGTTGATCTGATATCAGCGGTGTTTCGGTTGTACTAAATGACATCTGTAAGGGATGCTGTTTTGCATCAGCATTTTAAAACCTTTTTTTTTTTTCAAATTGTTTCAGCTCGCTTTGGACGTACTTTTGTTCAATACGGTTTTTATACAATGGCATGCCTTAAAATGTGTGTGAAACTCAGACATCAGTGCTCACATTTCACTCACATTTGCCACTAAAAATAGATGTGTGCAAACTGTAAAATGTATTTAGGAGCACGTGTGAGAACAAAAAGACGATGACAGTCACCAGTGCGGTCAATGTTATTCGTCAAAAAAAAATTCACTCGTCAGAGCATAAAAAAATGTATAAAAAATAAAGGTCAACAGTGAACACACAGTGAACTATCTAGATAGCTAAAGTTTGTTAGCAACATAAGGAAGGTACGAATCCTAGTAGTTATTATTAGAAAAGGAAAAATGGGACAGAAACTAAAGTTTGACTGAAACAGTCAACATCAAGGAGGAGATGAACAAGGAAGGCGTTGAAGAAATGTTAACTGAAGAACCAGGCAGCGATACCAGTTCATCCTCCACCTATACAGGAAATAGAGTTTTAACCAATAAATAAATTAATCATTTTGCTTATAAGTATTTCATGTCCCTTGATAAACATTCATTGCATCCTTAAATTTCTTTATGTGTTTTCAGACTTAGAGCACTTGGAAAAAAGTAAGTGTCAAGCCTTGAAGATGCATTAATACCGCTGCTGGTATCGTTCCAATAACATGCTCATTTACTTGTACTCGGGGCGGCACAGTGATACAGTGGTTAGTACTTTTATCTCACAGCAAGAAGGATCCGATTACAAACCTGCCGGCCAACCGGGACCTTTCTGGGCAGACTGTGCATGTTCTGCCCGTGCTTGCGTGGGTTTCCTCCCACAGCCCAGAGACATGCAGATTAGGTCACCTTGCTACCGTAAATTGCCCATAGATGTGAATGCGAGCGTGAATGGTTGCTCGCAACCCTTGACAGATAAGCAGTATAGATAATGGATGGATTTACATGTACTCATAAACAATACTCCAAAACGTGATATCATTTTACCGTAATTTTAATGACCTTCCCAATAGATACTGCTCTACACACTATAAAAACTATTGTTTATAGAACATAATATTTTAAACATAAAATTCAGTTCACTGGTAGCAGCACAGCAACTAACAAACATGGGTTACAATACGTGGGTTACTCATTCGACATCGATGACTACCAAAAAACACCTAGTGATACTTATAATAATTAAGTTAACACATATTCCTGTACTGATTTCAAGACCCAACTTACCTTGACCACATTTTCAAAAGATACATGCAAAAACAACTACTCATGCAAATGTCTCAGCAGGTTTATATTGCCTGACAACATAATGTGCTTTGAGGTTTTAAAATCAGAAGAAGCATTTGTTCTAAACAATACTATTCGAGTAGTGCTTTTCAGAAAATGACCAGCATATGGTTCGTCCTGCATTTACCAAAGAGGGGACTTCCCTTTAGAGAGGCTGGTTGTGTTTATGTTTGGGTAAACCCCTGGGAAAGAGCTACGAGTTTTAAAAAAACAGACATCAAACATGACCATGCTGCTCTCCATTCATTCTCAACAGGAATAGTCTAGGGACTTTTGGATCGCACCTTAGGCATTATCGAATACATCGTGCATCAATAAATCGTGATACAATTTTATAACGATTCAAATTGATGCCACGTTGTGGTAGAATTTATTGCTGACGTTAGCAGGTTTTTTTCTCAAATATCAGACATACCACCCAGTAACGAGGTCAGGGCCAGGCACGGAGGGCGAGCTAAACGAGCTGCTGATGCTCAAGAAGAAAGAGTGGCACTCGTACGGGAGCGAAGAGAAGTAACAGAGGTTTGCATTTATAAAATTATTCGACTGTCTGATATTAACAATACCAACACAACAGAAAGTGGTATTTACACAGCAGTACCTGTAGCAGTGCTACTGTAATCTGAGTTTCAGTTTGTCATGGCGGTGTAACTTGAGTCATCACTTGGGAAAATGTCAATGATGCTCATGCATGATTATATAAATACTATACAGGAACGGTACCAGAATGCACAGCTTGGGAACTCTGGTGTTCAAACAGTACAGTCGCATTATATGCATAAGTAATAGTATACTGATATCTCAGAATACCATGATCATCGTAACCTTTTTGCACTGCGAAGCACTATGTATCATCACACCACTATTTAAGTTAAAGTAACATTGTATTTTACAATAAAAGGGTTAGCCATATTTGGTGTCAAAAGCAAAGTCAGTGGAGCTTATACATTAATTATTACTCATAGATATTGTTTTGCTTTATGCGTTAGAATTTAAGGAGATGAAGAGCATATGGCTCTCCTTGAAAAAGGATCTAAACGTTTCTAAGCTAATGTCTTGAATTTGTACTATATCTGCCACAGATTGGTGGCATTTCTGAAATGGGTTCCGTGTTATTTTAGAGCAATCTCAACCCATGCTAAGTGTGTGTCTTTCCCTCAGACACCTCCTCGTCCCAACATGCCTCCTATTAGGAGGGTGATCCATCACACTCCATCTATCTCACTCCTGCACTCAGACAAAGCCCGGGCCTGTCGCCTCGCCAGTCCGATGTTAACACACAGACTTGAGAGCCGAGAGAGAAGTGCTCCCTTGTCAATTTAACGCCATTACGGTGGGTGCGGGCTTAGCAGCTGTCAGGAACACTTCACTCTGACTCCTGCGCTCAGATAAAGCAGCTCTGTATCCAACAAGGTGGACAAAAACTATAGCAAAACACAGTAACAGACTGAAATGATAGCTAAACATTGTTAATGGGTCAGAGTAGCAGAGCAGCCCAGCTTTAATCCCCTGTAAATGATCATTTTAATGCTAATGACAGAAGTCAAACACAGAGAATTTAGTCTAGCTTAGATGCTACATAATCTTGTTTACCTGAATGTATATGCCCAAATGGACAGTTTATGTTTATACTAGGTATGTTTCTATATTTACACCAATATACATGCTTTATCCTTTACACATCTAACATGCTAGCACATTACAAAAAAATTATACAACTGCTAAGCTGTAACTTTAAATTACACCAGTCTTTATTTTGCTGTAGTTATTAGTTATCTCTGGGGTCTGGACACAAATTTCTCATTTCCATATTAACTCCGCCTTACACTTTTGTAAGGAAACTCTGAACATGGCCCTTGGATATCAGGATAAACCATATGACTGACTATAGACACAGCCATAGTTTACATCATCATTAGGCAAGATATCATAATATAATTTAACTTTCAATAAGTTAAGTGGTCACTTTATTCTTATATTACTAATGTATTTGGCTTTGTGCAGAGCACCAACCACAAGTGTTAATGCAATGAGTGTAAATTATTAGGGTCAAGTTCACAAAATACTTTATTTTTGCATTTTTATATCAGAGGTTAATCACGTGGTCCTCAGTAATCCCTAGCCATGTTTTAACCTGCTCTAGATAACAATGTATCTAAACTGGTTAAACAAACATCCATCAATTTACTGAATTTTATTACATTATTATTTTATTACTACCAATACATTGCACTTAGTGTTTGAATAACTCAATAAAAATTTTGATTTAACAAACTGCTCGTTACACAGGCCTATAACGTCTGGGTATACATTCAGACTCTGGTCTGTGCTGCCACCTGGTGGATCGTTTCAATACTGCAGCTCAAAACCATTGTACTACTGGGGGAAACTTACAGTTTACCTTAAAATCAGGTTTGGGCCAATGCCCAATAAAAGTTCTAATCCGGAGTTTAAAATCCTTGCTGTAAATTAAAATAGTCTTGGTTATTGTTTTGTATAGTCTTGAAGAAGTGACACAACTGATTCTTCATGATCAATAAAGTATATCTTATCTTTTTCCATTCGAGGCTAAACAGAGCAATAAACTCAGCTACTGACAAAATGTGTTCATTTGAATCAGTCACCAAATCCCTTTTCACTCTAAACCTTTAGCTGACTCGCTATTTCCTTGGATTCTGCCTCATTTGAACACTGAGACCTAGGAAATGCTGGAAAAATATATATATGTATATATATCTCATGGCACTGTGGCAAGTTATGAAAAAGGGTAGAATTTGTTTGTTTTTTTTGTTTTTTTTTTAATAATCGATACATCGATGTATAAAGAAATCAGTTTATGAATTTTATTTTCATTTAATGAACACAGAATTGATAAACATACAGATTTATTAGTGGACAGTATATATTTTTAGATATGCACACAATATTACATCAATCCTTATTTTTAATAATATTCAGTTAAACCTAGTGAATATTTTGATTACTTTTACTTCCTTTTCAACATGCACATGCAATATACTATATATCGGTTATTCATGATCTCTCCTCCAGGTCACCTGTTTCCCGGCATCTCAACTCAACAGAAATCAACTTAATCTTCACAAATCATTTTTGATTAGAATAAATCCTTCCCATGCACTTTGAGATCCATTCATCAAGTAGGGCTAGCTCATTGTGCTTTTCAAGAGTTTTGCTCTTTTCATCTGGCAGTGAAAGCCAAATAGTTTGCTGGTTTTCTGGCAAAATGACTTTAATAAACTGTCTGTTTTCTTCCAGTCCTGCAACTCTGTCATACAGTTTCTTTATGTGCACCCCAATATCTCTTTTTAACTCATGTTCCTTTTTCAGCTCCTCAACCATTTCTCTACGTACTGCATTATTTTCACCCATCCCTAGGCCTTTTAGATCATCCTCATACTCCTTAATAAACTGCTCACATTTTTCTATAGTTTTCTGCATTTGCTGTTGCACTCCTCTAATCCAGGCATCTTTATCATATTTTTCCTTCTCCATATCTTTAATAATCTGATCAATCTCAG
>JAQQZX010000017.1:13081894-13104964 GCA_030068355.1 Notoglanidium maculatum
TGTGTGTGTGTGTGTGTGTGTGTGTGTGTGTGTGTGTGTGTGTGTGTGTGTGTGTGTGTGTGTAGGACTGGCTGCAATTGCAGATTAATGGAAAGCGCATGCTGGTGAAAACGAGCCAGTTGCATAGTTCTGGAGACGGTTTAGAATCCCCCCTGTTGATGGTATTCATTTCAATTTTTTAATACTTACATCATATGCTGTATATTTTACACCATAATACCCATTCTATCATCTGGCAACAAATCTGACATTTCAGCAAAATATACAAATAAAAACTATAGACTAGATTGCTGCATTGTAAATCAGATATGTAAAGAATGAATCAAGACTGGGTGTACTGTCATAATTAATAATCTTGTTGTAGAATTTCTGATGTAGAAGGTAGCTCATTATTTCCTGTCATCAACACGGAGTTATGATACTCTACACACAGAAATCCAACAGTGTCCTGACTAATCTTGTAACAGACTTGTGACGATAGAATAATTCATTTGTTATACTGATTAAAAGTGTCTGATATGTCGAGTTCCATTCTGGCGGTGGAACGCAATGCCAGTGTACAGCTAGAAAGAGTACATAAAAAAAAACACATGATTTGCTGCTGTTATAGAAAATTAATCAATACCTTCAGACCAATCAGAATTCCACAGTACTGTAGTATGAAATAAATGATCTCATATCAGTTTCAGCTCTCAAAAAAACTTGCATCTACTGTTATCATGATATATTATAATAAGAAAATATGAATTGTAGATGATTTTGAAATCCACACATTTTAGTACTTGCCACTGTTAGCCTTAAATGGCATTAAATGACATTCTTTTTTAAGAATATTGTGATAAATGTGATATTGGGCAGTGTGCATGATATGGTTCATTTTTGTTCCAGGTTTGTTCCAATATATTTGTTTCAGATAAAATAATGAATGTTACAGCATCTGAATGTTGCACGACTCTTTTTCAGGATGATGATGATGAAGATGGTGAGTCTGACTGTCGGCTCTTCAGTGTGACCTCTGACCTCAGTGAGCAGGTGGAGGGATGGGTGTGTGAAAGGGCAGCACAGAGGTTAAATTACAGGCCAACAATGGTATAAAAACACCAACTCGCTTCAAAAACCTCTGAAGCTTTGTTAATGTCTTGGAAAACAAGACACTTATGCTACTTAGCAATGGGAGTCCCATTGCATGAGAATGATCTTGTGTGTACAGATGAGAAATGGGAGAACATGAACTGGATAAAATGAATGTTTTTCATATTTGCGATGATTTGAAATTTATTTAAATGGTTTAAATAGTAGTTTAAATAGGTTACATTTTACCCAAAGCAGAAGGAGGAAGTTACATAGGCTACAATATCACCACTGCTATTTAAATGATGTTATTCTACTGCCTTACTGTTTTTGTTTTCCATTAAAACTTGTCAACCTTTTAGTTCACAAAGTGGTAGAAGAATTTACCTTCACTTTTCATACATAATTGTAAACGTAATACCGGTGAGACACAAAAAGCAATCATGATGTCACTGGAGAAAATTAATCTATGAAAAATGTGAAGCTGCAGCCACATTGTATTCAAGCTTGTTAAATATTCATTCATATAATTTCATATGTTTTTCATAAAACTCATATTTTATGTGCCAGGAAAAGTAAGGCAAATAATAAAATGGAGTTAAAAAAATTGCTTTTAGCATTTTTAAAAAAAATTTTTTTTATTAGTGGATCCTGAGAAATGTTTATTGAGATTGAAAATCTTGTCCCTTCTCCGTCCTGTGCTCTCCAGACAATTTAGGTCCTTATGACATGATCAAGGAATGTTCTTTATCTTATGTCGCACTTCTCACGTAACAGACCGTCACTATGTAGAGACTACAAGTCTCCTTTCATCTAGACAAAGGCATTTTTTCTACTTATCTGTTCCCTTGAGAACACTGACATAATGTGGTTCTGTGTATAAATACTTCTAGACTTTCTTCATTAAATCGGACTGAGTTTAACACGACATTGTGTCTGTTCGCTCATTCTCCAAGCGCTCTTGTCACACAGAGGAAGCGAGAGAGATGGTTGCAAGAGTATGAAAGAGATTGAACCTAAATCGAAGCTCACTTTAGAGCTAATAATATGTGTGGTCCATGAATTTCAATTACAAAATGAAATTACTGAACATAATATCTATTTACATTTTTGGTTGATAACTCAATTTCATCATCGCAAAATGGCATCAGCACTTTTCTAAATAACATTTATTGGACTCCCATTGATGCACTATTATGCAGGATTACAGACAGGCATGATGTAGCGACACAAAATTAGGTTTCATAATCATAAACAACAGGAAAAGTTATTAAAAGTTACTGATAAAATGAAGGTTAGATGTAGCATCTGTACTGACTGCTTTTTTATGTAATTCCTATTAAATCCAACAAAATCATTCACACTACTTTTGTATGAGGCTGGATGTCAGGACTGCTAAACAGTCAAGAATAGCTCGTCTTCTCCCCAACAAATGTGTTTAAGAACAAACTCTCAGTAATCACATACTCCCACCACGCTTCCTACACCTGTTTTGGGAGTCAATTTCTCCAGACTCTTCTTGAGACTCTTTTCCCAACATTGACTCTTTTGTCGCCTCGCTAAGTTGTGTCAGTGTCTGTTTCAGTAACTCCAACTCTCTATCCTTCTCTTCCATCTGTCTTCTGAACTCTTCCTCCATCTTTGATTTCGAGGTCAAGTGATTCCTCTGGATTTCAGGAAGCATGATCTTCATCAGGTTTCTCTCTGCCTCCATTCCAGCCTCTCTTTCATAGGCATTCCTGATCTCCTCCACCTTTTGTCTCAGACTCTCCTTCATCTCTTTCCTCTCCCACTCTATCTTTTCATTCAGTATCATAATTATATTCTCAATCTTTGTCTTCTTATTCATTTCTTCTTCCAATTCTCTTTCCATTTTCTCTTTTTTCACTTCATCCATTTCTTCATTAAGTTTTCCTTCCAGTCCAGCTATTTGACTGTTCAGCTGTGTGATATCATTTTCATGCTCTTGGAGCATTCCTTCTATCTTTTTCAGAGAATTCTGAAACTCTTGTTCGAGTTTCACTTCCATTTCTCTTTCTTCTTTTCCTATCTTCCTTTCTTTAGCCAACATAATCATTTTTTCAATCTGAGATTCTGTCTCCAGGTAGATCTCACTGCTGTAGAATTTCTCTCTGCTTCCTTCCACCATCATCTCGATCTTCTCCAGCAGCTCTGAGACCTGAGGACCATCTCCACTCTCCTTAATGTTGAGACAGTGAAACCTGTTCCCACATTTCTCTACAAGTCTCTGGACATCCTGGTCTCTTGATTGGATAAACTCCTTAATGTTTGTCTTCTGAGCTTCATCAGAAGCAGTGAAAAGAAGGAAAGCAGTCTCCCAACACCTCTTTCCAAAAATCTCCTCCATTTTCTCCAGCATCCTTCTCTCTTCTCCTGTAGACTGCTTTACAGGTATGACCAGGAGGAAGGCGTGAGGTCCTGGAGCACACAGACGGACACAGTGTTCCACATCCTGCCTCACCTTCTCCAGAGAGAGTCCAGGAGAGAACCAGTCAGGAGTGTCCACCACAGACACCTTCCTCCCAGCCACCTCTCCCTGTGTGCTCTCACTCTGCTGGGTGGATACAAATGTAGCATCTCTGCCCAAGATGGTGTTTCCTGCTGCACTTTTTCCAGACCCTGTCCTGCCCAGCAGTACCAGCCTCAATTGTGAAGAATCTGAACTTAATGATGAAGCACCCACTGGTAATGAACAAGAAAGGTACACTTAATTAACTTACTTATATGATTTGCAGGCTGGTGAAATATTAGTGGTACACCTTTGATTAAGTGATTATGAAAAAGCATTAATTAATGCATAGACAGTGTATCAAAAGAATATAAAAATTTTCAGGAATGTATATTATATTTATAAATATATCTCTTTTGCTTTTAAGACCGATTTGAAACAAAATATTTCATTGTTCATGCCCAGGACATTCCCGAAATATTCTTACCATTTTATATTAATACTATATAACGTGGGCATTTCATTTAAGAATGACCAAAAGCCACTCACTGACTGGAGGCACCAGTTTTGACACAGATGGATCTGTACTATCTTCCATGTCTCTTGTTGCTCCATTTAGATTCAGCTTGGTGTTTTTCAATTGTTCCTCAGTTTCCTCTAGTGTTGTTTGCTTCTTTATAAGTTCCTTCATGATGCTTTTAACATCTGTATCATATTCTGTGATCATAAACATTAACAGTGAAGCATAGTTAATATATTGAATATAGTATACACAAGATTCTGATCATCTTGGCAGAAATGTTAAGAGACTGCTGTTGTTTCAAACTTGCCAGTCAGCAGAGAAGACTCTTCCATTTTCATTTTCTCCTCTTCTGTCCATTTTTTCCCCCACTGCATGTTTGATTAAAGTGTAAAGGATGCCATATTGTTTTATAGAGACATTTTTGTAATAACATTATTATCATACTATAAAAATATATTATGCTTACTAATAAGACTGCTGAGTTTAAACTTTGCTCTTTTTTTTTTTTAAAGACAAGCATTTTAAAAAGCCAAGATTTGAACGTTACTGAATATTATTACCAGGACGGATGCTCTGAACCATCTTTGTAGCGCTTGCCATATTACATAATGTTTTAAATGCTTTTGACAGCAATCTCCTATTTTAAATAGAAATGTGTGCCTACCTCCTGGATGTTAACATAAGGAATGACACCACACTAGAGGAAAGAAATTGATTAGCTACAGAATATAAAACTAATACGATACAATCATGACGCACATTTCATATACCATAACAAAAAAGAATCACAAGCGGTATGAGAAACTCTTACTGAATTCGAGATAAATATACAAGACATAAAATTACCTGAAAGACTCTTCTTAAGCTTTGAAGAGGATCTAATGAGATAAGTAACAGAATCAAAGTTACAGATCGACAAGTTTATATATTTATTACCCAAAAAAAGAAAGAAAGAAGGAAAGAAACAGTTACTCTGTCAGTCTTCATTCATCAAAACTTTGACAAAATAATCTTCCCTTATTTCCTCGTTTAAACCACTTCTAATTTTTGACTAAGTCACTACCAAACACCGAGATCCTTGAGGGGTGAATCCTCGGCATTCCTCCCTTCCCGGTTGCACATACGGGCTTACTACTGTATATTCACGGCATAATTCCAGGGTCTAACACTTTTCATCCTTTCCCTCTGTCTTAGCCTCCCACAATGAATTAAAAAGTCCATGTTCGAGTGCAGATTTGCATGAACATGTGCACAAACTGCATCCCAATCCTTATTTTTATCTAATGGTTCGAGTCCTCTTTACACCTACAATGTGATGCTAACGCTGCTGATGTAGGAAAAGAATGAAAAAATTTTTAAATGGTATATTTTAACGTTTTAAAGTAACAGTTAATGTTTTAAACATGCATCTAGAACAAATTGTCATATTTTAATTTAAAAAATGCAGTGTTCTGTTGTATTCTGGATGTGTAATATATTCTGAGGTAATGTAAGAGTTTCCCTAATAGGCTTTCCCGTATGGAGAGATGCTAAAATAAAATTGTATATCACCTCTGGGTATGTGCACTAAAAAGCTAAATTCACATGTAATACATGTAACTTATAGCTGGGGCCAACTTTAAACATATAACCTATATACATATTTATAGCTGATGCCAACTTTTTCCTCATGGTGCAGTCCGGTGAATCCTTAGTCTGAAGCCGACAAGGATTTTTGTCATTCACCTGAAGATAAAGTGTGTGCAGGTTCCTGTGGTAAGGAATAAGCCGTAACGTTGTATTTTAACGATTATGTAATCAACTAAGACTACATTATCCATATCAGAACAGAAAATCAGACCAGAGTGGGTAAATACATTGAAAAGTCTGTGAAAATTCTTCCCTTTCTCACTTAATGTGTCTAACCCACTAGCTAGGCTCAGGCCATATGAGATGCCATTAGCTACATAAGTTACATAAATAATTAGGTAAGCATTACATTGCTAATAGAGGATCTGTTACAGAAGCTGGGCTGGTTCAGTGTACTTCATTCAGTCTGTATCTGGACCATGGTGACCCCTGCAGTACAGAACAATACTGACACCTAGTGGAAAAGCCTTCATAAAGCCAACACACTCTAGGATGCGGCCTAGTAGGATATTGGTGAAGGCATCACACCTGGCTCACTGCCCCATCAAAAAACTTCCATTACAGGTTCTGCTCCAGCAGGACCACCAAACGTGGCAACTTTTTCTTCCTGCCAGGACTGTGCAATGTACATATGCATAATGCAGCATACCTTATTATTTAACTTGTATAGGTATTCTTGTACTAAACTATATATAGTTTGTGTGTATTCTTATTTTTGTTTCTCCTTCTACTCTCATGTTTAGTTAATCTTAGAGTGCTCTTCTATGTGATCTCATGATATCTTGTTTTACTGCATTGTATCAAATCAAATCCTGTGTACATTGTACAATTGGCAAATTAAATGATTCTGATTCTGATTTTGTGGACATTCCAAAAAAGTGTAACCAAAAAAGAAAAACTTTTGGTTTTGGTGTCAGAGGTAATATAACACTTCAGGACATGTTGTTATTTGTAATGAACTTCAACCCATTTAACTATAACAGCACACCCCAAGTGTTTTATTCCTTACATAATGCGGGGTTAGGGTTAACTCTATATTAATGCTCATGGTTTTTGGAAAGGGATGTTCAGGAAGCAAGTCTAGTTGTGATGCCCAGGCGTCCATACACATCAACATTTCTGAAAAGAAAATTCTGAATGAAATTTTTTGCACATTACCATCTGTTGAATTCAGAACCTCTTTAATCTGAACAACCCTGACTGCCAGAGCTTTCCTTATTTTCACTTAGATCCTATTTGCATCAAGTTTGATTCATAGAAACAGAAGTTCTGGGATACTTACGCCACCACAGTCTTACTGTAAGCTTCCCTGTACTTTCTCCATCAGTCACATGACACAGGTAATGTCCTATATCTGATTCCCGGGTCTCACTCAGCTGTATGGAGATGTTTCCTTTGTCGAGCTCCTGATTAAATAGACTCACCCTGCCCTTATAGCCTCTCCCCTCTGTCATCTTTCTGGTTTTATAGAGACAAACACAGTCTGTCCCCTTAAACCACCGGATCTCCATGTCAACAGCACTGATTTCAGGAGACAGACGACATGAGAATGTGACAGCGGAACCAAGTTGAACCCGTGTATATTGGTGGGAAAGGAGTTTAAACTCATCTGCGTGAAAAAGACAAAAGTAACACACAATTGGATTTATCACATCTTCCTTCTGGTTAAACAGTCATTATTTTTATTCACATTACACACATAATATTATCATATGATTACATTCAAATCTGAAGGTAGATTAATTGTCTCACACACTGTCCTTATACAGTAAAGATCTCTCCAAAATCTCAGCTATTATGTCAATTTTGTACTTTTTACCATGACGAAGTTTCAAGAAGGTTTCTTAAGACGTTCTCAAGCCAACTGTGTTTCACACATTAATATCATGCACCAATAACCTGTTGTGTTAAAACTATCTAGAAGCGTGCAACACCATGTTACAATAATCTGTTATTATAGAGTTTATACAATCTTCAGCAAATCAAATGCAGAACTACTAAAACACTATTGTGTAGTTGTAGAAAAAATGCTTTGTTCTTTAGTTATTATTCCACCCATTATCTATACCGCTTTATCCGTCTGGGTCGCGGGGAAGCTGGAGCCAATCCCAGCATTCACACCTATGGGCAATTTAGAGTAGCCAGTTGACCTAATCTGCATGTCTTTGGACTGTGGGAGGAAACCGGAACAAACCCACGCATGCACGGGGACACCACACAGAAAGGCACCCTGGGTGAGCCGGGGATCGAACCCAGGACCTTCTTGCTGTGAGGCAACAGTGCTAACCACCACACCACCGTGCCGCGCTTTAATTATTATTCAATCATCTTCAGTAATTGCTTTTTCCTGCTCAGGTTGGATCCTGACACGAATGGCACACCTGTCCCTCGCACAGCATCATGCATACACACATTCACACATTTATTCACACCTCTTAGCATAGTCAATCCACTTACCTGCATGTTTTAAACAGTAGGAGGAAACTGGAGGAACACCATGCAATCATGGGAAGCACATGCAAAACTCCACACAGGCAATAACCAAAGCTCAGTATCGAACTGTGAACCCTGTAGCTGTGATGTGTCAGCATTTCCTGCTGCAACACCGTGCCACTCCTTCATTATTTTCTTCTTCTTAAATGGCCAAAATGTCAGATCTAGACTTCTGCTCTGACTCTCTTCTGTTAGATAATACTGTTCAATTTGCTAAGAATCAAGATGTCGGTGAGGCACACTTGAAATCTTAAATATAACTTGCAATTTTGCTATAAATTGTAAAGAGATGGGATTGTGAGATCTCAGTTGTTTAGCAATGGCCAGAATATATTATTTCAGTTCACTAGTACAGTTAAAAACTATATTGACATATTTACAGTATATACAGTATTTTGCCCATCAGTCAAAGGCAGGCATAATGTCTCCTCCAGTATCGGGTTCATAGATAACAGGAAGAACACAGGAAATACCTTTTTAAGTGTTCAAGCCTGTTTCCATAAACCGCTAAAAAGAGTAAGATGTTTTCTCCATCTAATGACATAAGTAATCAGACAGCCCATTGCAATGTTTTCGTGACTGTTATCCCTTTAAATTAGTTATAAAGAGAAAATTTCATTCCATCAATAGGGCATTGAGAACATAAGCACCTGAAAACTAGAATGTTTAACTTACTGTTGGTCGCAGCAGTCATCTCTGGGTTCAATTCAATAAAATCCTTCAGCGAAATAGAGAGAATATAATGATTTTGTTGTCAAACTGACTTTGTTGTTTGTCACCCCTCTGACCGTTGTTGAGCTTACAGACACCACCTGCTTTAGTGTGTCAGTTGCAGGTTTTCAGACAGGAAGCTAAAAATACTTTCACTTTCATCCATTTCCATTGTTTTTTTCGACGCAGCATTTGAGAACAAGTCCTACTTTCAAATATTTGCTCTCACGACACTACTTGTGCTTGCACTGTTCACTTTATTCATGTAATCTCACTCATCCGTGTCCTGAGCATCTCAGAAGGTCATCTAGTATTAGCTTTGAACTACCTTATTAAAAATATCAGTAATCAGGATCATAATTATTGAAATGTACTGGATCATGGCTGAATTTCTTGCTGGGGTACTACAGTCATTCATAATTGTTTTGTACATCAAATGTGGCATTTAATGTCATTATTTTATTGAGGTACCCTCATCTAACCCTTATTTATAATCATGGCTTTTCTTTAGCATGAAGAAAATCATTTTAATCTGAAGCAATAAGCAACACATTAGCTTAGGCCATTATTTTATTAATCTAGGATGACTCAGTTCATTTATAGGGCAAATATATTAATACTACCCTTAGTAAGTAATGGCCTGTTTACACTGCATGGTATCAGCTGAACACTTTTTGCCTTTTTTGTTGTGGAGAGTATCTGGTACCCATTACTATTTTTGGTATCATCTCCAAACAGCAGCATTCAAACTGTCAGGACACTGCACAATGGTAACAGCGTAAAAAGCACTGTCAGTTTGCAAGCTGCGAAAACGCCATACCGTAAGTGCTACATATGGTGTAATGGTGAAGGCACAGCGCTACCAATCCGAGTCATGCCACGCCATAATGTTTGATTTATTACAAATCCTCAGGCAACTGATAATATTATCAATTACATTATCACAACGGCTTTACCAAAAGAGGGTTAGGCAAAATATCAGTGCAGGCTAGCTCATTTTAAACAAGTTACTTGCAGCAAAACTTTCCCCAACTAATATGTGTCAAACAGGAAAGCAAATCTGCGTACTCGCAGTGGTACCCTGTACCTTCATCATTACACTACTTCACTTCATGTTTAACTATAGGATGGGCCAACAAGATTTTAATCTTAATCATCTGTTCAGTGCATATAGAGAAGTAGTATTAATAATAACAGAACCCGTCGAATAATGAAGATGCTCCTACGTGTGTCTCATTGAAGATGTCGTCACAGCAGTTTAGCGTAGCGTCGATATGACAACTAGCTACTATGACATTGGTGGTGGAAAACCAACTACTTACACCAAAAACAGAGTCGAGTTGATACCATTCAATGGAAAAGGGCCATAAGTTCAGTGTTCAGTGTTCTCTATATCTGACCTTGCTCATGTAATTAGTATTTAAATTATTTTTAACATATATACAAAAGTAAACATGAGACAAAAACCATAAAAGAACATTACTCAAAATGTATTATGCATTTTAATTATAATAAACCATCTGTGCATATATTTACAATGCATTTTTACACAATACTTTGGTACATTCATTTTATAACTACTAGGTCTAAAACAACCCAAACATAATCAATGTGCCATCATGGCATACAGTCTTTAAAAAAAAAAAAAAAAAAGATAAAAATTTACAAATTTCACCCTTTCTAAAGATGGGCTCATTCCAGTAAACACATTCCAGCTTGTGTTAGAAATACAAAGGACAATGAATAAATCCTGCCTGTCTTCTGATTGTCTGGCTCCTGGATGACATTTAATAGCATATAATACTGCAGCATGTATAAAATTATTTGGTTTGAGAAAATGTATTTATCAGTAAGCATTTATGAAAAAGCATTACTTTTAGATTAGTTTATCTAATCCGTATTTGTACGTTCAGTCTTTCTCTAGTAAAACGCTACTGTCCTGCAGTATGCTCTCAGCCTACTGGGAATGCAGTTCTGAATTTACTTTGGCTTTTGCTCTATAAACGTCAGCACTGTTGTCTGGTATGCTTCCTTTAGCAGACCATGAGTTTCTGTCAGCTTGAAAAGTTTCTCTTTAACTGTCTCCAGCTCTCTGTGCTTCTCCTCCATCTGTCTGCTGCATTCTTCCTGCATCTTTGTTTTGGAGGCCAAAATGTTTCTCTGGAGTTCAGGCAGGATGATCTTCATGAGGTTTCTCTCTGCTTGCTTTATGACCTCTCCTTCATACTCCTCCCTGATCTCCTCCATCTCCTGTTGGTGCTTCTCCTCCATCTCTCTCCTCTCCTTCTCTCTCTTTTCTTTTAGTTTCTTCACCTTTTCTTCCATTTCTGTCCTTCGCTCTACCTCTCGTTGCAGCTCCCTCTCAAGTTCTCTCTTGATCTCTTCATCCTTTTCTTCTTTCATCTTTCTCTCCAGTTCAGTTGTTCGGATATTAAGTTGTCTGATGTCTCCTTCATGCTCCTGGATCACTCCCTCTATCTTTCTCATAGAAGCTTGCACCTCCGTTTTTATTTTTTCTTTCATTTCCATCTCCTCTCTCATCCTTTTCTCTTCTCTTTCCTTCACGATCTTTGTCTCCATTGCTCTAATCTGAGATTCTGTCTCCAGGTAGATCTCACTGCTGTAGAATTTCTCCATGCTTCCTTCCACCATCTTCTCGATCTTCTCCAGCAGCTCTGAGACCTGAGAACCATCTCCACTCTCCTTAATGTTGAGACAGTGAAACCTGTTCCCACATTTCTCTACAAGTCTCTGGACCTCCTGGTCTCCTGATTGGATAAACTCCTCAATGTTCTTCTTCTGGAGTTCATCAGTAACCGTGAAAAGAATCATGGTGTTTTTCCAACATCTCTCCCGCAAAATCTCCTCCATTTTCTCCAGCACTGCTCTCTCCTCTCCTATAGGCTGCTTTACAGGTATGACCACAAGGAAGGTGTGGGGTCCTGGAGCAGACAGACGGACACAGAGTTCCACATCCTGCCTCACCTTCTCCAGAGAGAGTCCAGGAGAGAACCAGTCTAGAGTGTCCACCAAAGACACCTTCCTCCCAGCCACCTCCCCCTGTGTGCTCTCACTCTGCTCGGTGACTGTAAATGTAGCTCCTTGGCTCTTCTCGCTGCCCAGTATGGTGTTTTTTGCTCTACTTTTCCCAGAGCTCTTCCTCCCAAACAGTACCAGCCTTAGCTCTGGTACAGGAACTGACAATGGAGAATCTCGAGTAGATGATTCTCCAGCCACTGTAAATAAAATAAATTATACTTATAAAGCAGAATTTATTTCTCCACTCACTATTGTTACAGGATCTTCATCATATAATCTGACACGGAGAACACATTATCATTGTAGCAACCAAGATTTTATTGGTATCTTGTACAGTATGACAAATAATAATTTTAAAATATCTTCGGAACTGCATAGTGTGAAATTGGATAAACTTGAAAATAGGTCTGCACCGCTCTCTTGTGACATTAGACTTAAAATTAGGTTTAATTCTTCTAGTAAATATCTACTACATGTCTAACTTCCCCACCAACATCTTTGATGGATTTTACCACCTTTTGTTTGGAATAAAAAAAATACTCACTGTATGGAGGCAACCCCTCAATGCTGTTTCTTTTCTGGACAGGGGCTGAAGAGCCTTCATGTGTAATTTTCTTTTCTTTAGCCTGAAGCTGCTCGTCTCTTTCCAATAGCCGTGTCTCTTTTTGAATTAGAATACACTGTTTCTCGTCAAGCTGTTGGTCTTTTTTGGCTAACTCAGTTTTCTGTTGTTCCACTAGATTCATCATCTCCTCTAGTTTTCTGGTTTTATCTTGCAGTTCCTTTCCCAGATTTCCCAGTTCGTTTTTACTGATTTCCAACTCTTTTACAGTGTTTTCCAGTTGTGTATCGTTCTCACTCAGTAGCTTGTTTATATTATCTAGCTCTGTATTTTTCTCCTTGATCTGTTCAGAAGCACTATTAAGTTTATCATCCATTTCCATTAATACCGCATCTTTCTCAGAAAGAATCTTCTCATTAGTCTGCAAGTGTTCTTTTAGAAGTGTGTCTTTCTCTTTCAGCTGTTCATTTTTCCCATTTAATTCCTTATCCTTCTCCACAATTATTTTCTTCATCTCCTCCACTTGTATTCGTGCTTCCTGTGTCTGTGTGTCTTTCAGTTTCAGTTGTTGATCTCTCTCATGTATAGTGCTTTCTCTCTCCTGTAGTTTTTTAGTCATGTTCTCTAATTTGGCATTTGTATCTTTGAACAGTGCATCTTTCATCTCGATGATTTCCTCTCTGTTTCTCAGTTCTCTATCTTTACCCTCTATTTGTCTTTTACTGTCATTTAGCTGTTGGTCTACATTTTCTAGTGATTTAGTCATGCTGGTCAGGTTCATATTGATGTTTCTTAGCTCTTCTTCAGTTTTCTCCAGTTTGCAGCTCTTTTCTTTAAGGTCATCCCTAAGCCGTTTATTCTCTGTTTTATATTCTGAAATTATTAAAAGTGATCCTTAGTTAGTATTTTTGCAGTAATATGATCCTTAAATATACTACCCCAGAGTCTGTTATCATTTTTATATACATTTACTGCATGTGATTTATTCATTACCGTGTCACAATTTATTCGTGACCTGCAATCTGCTGAAGATTCAGGAATGATTGAAAAAAATAGGAAAACTTTTACACACAATATAAACAATGTTACATAATCTAAAGTGATAACTAGAGATGATCTTGAGACCTAGATAATGATCTTGACCATCATGCAATAAAATTTTAAATTCCCAATCACTGTGTGTCAAAAATGCTTGATTATATCTGTGTAAATGTTTATAAAATATTGCCAACAGTTTAGGAAAACAGTTTTTTTTTATACTCACCAATCAACAGAGCAGATTCCTCCATTTTAATTTTTTCCTCTTCTGTCCATTCTATATCAATCTGTGGAAATGAATTAAACAGTGTGAAGGATAGTCGAAAGTCTGGATTGGGGGAGGGGGTTCGGTTGCTGTGTGGGTATAACCTTGAGTCCAGTAGCATGTGAATTATGTATAGATATATGGGTAGCATATAGCCTGATATCACTTAGAGGTGTAGAAATGTCAAATGGTGTACTCACCTCAGAGAGGTAGACAGATACTTGTGGAGAATCTGGCAAAAGACATGACAATGTGTACAATATATTTAGAAAAATTATTCCATATACTTTTGTCCTCTTAGCTATAAATGTCCTGTATTTTTAAGAAATCTCTGTTCATCCTGTTCTAGCATGTTCCTCACCACTTTCTAAGATACATGTTTGTATGTTAAACGCTCTTACCATCTTCAAGCTCTTTCTGTAGCCAGTATCATCACTAAGGCTAAATGTCTGCAGATACAATAACAATGTCTATAAGAATGCAGCTAGAAATTAGTGTTTTGTCTATACAGAGCAAACCTATTGTTTTTTATGTATACAATTTACAGATATGCTTGTATATTTCATTAAAAGTATTAATTGTGTAGCTACATCCTGTGACCACCAGGGTGTTGTACCAGCCTAACACATCCTTTCGTGTCAGTACTGATGTGCTGATAATGTTCAACACTCAACTTTTTTTTTCTCTCTTCAGCTATTCAGACAGCAAACAAAAATGCAGCTTGTCACGTAAATGAAATTGTAAATTACAAGGTCCTCTCTCCTGAAGACTGCAGCAGAAAACTTACAGGTACAGCTTCACCTCAACGTACTGATACTGGCATATAAATACTCGTATCTCTACAGAAAGAGCCACGTTTATACATTTTTTTTGTTAAGTAACATGTTGGTCTTTGTGTGCAGTCAAAAAAAAATGTTGAATTCTTTGATTTCATGTATCAGGGCCTGAATAACAATTACACAATCCTCACCAAATTCTAGAAACAAACATATAACCTCAGATGACATGAAAACACAACAGACTTCATTATGCAGTCTTTTTTTTTCTCTTAAAAAATAATCCAACATTCAGAAACCAGCTTGTAAAAAAAATAAGTACACCCTTCCTAGTTCCCGCAGTCATTGAGAGCGTTATTGGCAGCCAGGTGTTATGAATGAAATACACAAGATTAGTTAATCATCAAGAAGTTTGACCACCTATATAAAATTTGAACTTTTGACACTTTGGTGTACTTAAGCACTCAGGTGTTTGTCTTCATCATGCCAAGAAGAAAGGACATCAGCCATGACCGTACAGAATCAATCATTGCTACTTATCAATTTGGGAAGGATTATAAGGCCATCTCCGAACAATTCACCATTCGACAATGAAAGGGATGGTTTAGTGAGCCTTCAAGACAGTTGCCAGTCTTTCCAGGAGTGGGCATGCCAACAAATTCAGTACAAGGCAGACCATTTAATAAAAAACAAGCGCTACATCTGTAACTGACAAACCTCTGTATGCACATTATATGTTTACGTCCATGACAGCACAATCAGAAAAAGCCTGAACATAGCATGAAGTATGGCTTTCATGAAAGAGTGGCTGGGAAAAAGTCCCTTCTCTCCAAAACGAATATGGCAGCATGACTTAGGTTTCCAAATTTCATGTGAACAAACTGCAAAAGTTCTGGAACAATACCCTTTTGACTGATGATACCAAGGTGGAAATGTCTGGTCACTATACACAGCACCATGTTTCATGAAAACCAACAAAGTGTATCACCACAAACACCTCGCACCATGATATTGGACGGGTGATGATTGAGCTTGTTTTGCATCTGTCCAGCTGAGCCAAAATTGTGTCATGCAGCAAGACAATGATCTCAAGCGCGTCAACAAAATCAACACTAAATGGCTAAAGAAGAAAAAAGGTGTTTTAATGGCCAAGTGAAATTCCAGACTTCAACCCCAATGATATGCTTTGGAGAGATCTTTTTTTTTTCCCCATGCATAATATGTATAGTATTGTATTCACTGACAACCACAGCATTCAAAATGTGTTCTTATTTGTCTTTCCCTGTTCTGATAAGTAACTACAAATTTCAATGCTGAATTTATCAAGGGATCCGAAACACTTACCAATATCCATATTCATTACAGCTCCCAATGCAATCTCTTCGGTTCGGTCTCCATCAGTGACCTGACAAAGGTAATGTCCTAAATCCAACTCTGTGCAGTCTCTCAGCTGTAAGGAGACGTTTCCTCGCTCCAGTTCCTGAGTGAACAGACTCACTCTACCCTCATAACCTCTGCCCTCTGTCACCTGTCTGTTCTTATAGAGGCAAACACAGCATGTCTCCTTAAACCACCGGATCTCCATGTCAACAGCACTGATTTCAGGAGACAGGTGGCAGAAGAAAGTGACCAGAGAGCCAGACTGATGCTGTGCACCATGTGGACAAAGTAGTTTAAACTCATCTGTGTAGGAAAATATGCAAAGACTTTGACAAAAAAAAATGTACCAACAAATGTTTCATTTCATAATAATTTCAAGTAGTACAAGAGACGTAAAGCACTGAAATTTGACTTACGGTTGCTCATAGTCGCCATCTTGATATCCTACTGTATGTTCAGACTAATGAAACACTAAAGAGAGAGAGAGAGAGAAATAGCAATATTTTAGAAACAGCTTTCAAGTCAAAGCAAACAAATCTATAGTCAAAACACTGTTCCAGTGCTCCTATGCACGAAATAGGTACCTTCATTAGCTTAGCAAGCCATGATAATTGACCTTATGTACACAATGGTGCTGACATACTTCCAGCAAACTATAAGCCAGCTAATCTCTTCCACTATGATACTGTGGCTATTATTTTTTTCAAGTGGAGAAAATGTCTCAAAACAAGAAGTTAAACCGATATATAAACCGATAGCGCTACAGCTGAACATTGCTGTGTATCTTTGTGTCAAGCCTCCAGTAAGTACGACAAAAGACTTAGTTTTCATACATTTCTCTCATTTGCAGAAACCAGGCAAAAATGGATTGTTGCTATCCAGAGGGAGAACTTCACAATAAATCCCCATACCCAAGTTTGGAGTTGGCATTTCAAAAAAAGAGGACGTCAGTGAACCAGGGTTCAAGACGGGGTGGTGACTCTTAAAGAAGGGAGTGGTTCCAGAGTTGTTTTAGTGGAACAAGTCCTTTATTCCACTTTCGAGAATGAGGGTTTGGAAGAGGAGACAGCAACCAGCGGAGGATGGCACACCAGACAAGGAGGCTGAGACAATCCCCAAGGACTTCCTGCACTTAGGCTCCAGATCCAGCAGAGTTTGACTTAGCTCTCAATGAAAACATGCCCCTTAGAGAGGAGATCCTCCAGCTGAGGAAACAAACTGAGAAGCAGCGTTTTGACATTCACCATTTGGCTCGGATAGAGACAAGGTAAGATGTCCAGCAGGCTCGGGTTAGAGGTCGATGCCCTAAAATGCGTTAAAGGGGCTGACTCACCCTTGCCTGAATCCAATGTGTTGTTTTTGTTTTGAAAGCACATGACCAGGTTAGGCTTAGGGTTCCAGACTAACTTATTCCTCTAGTAGCTGGTGCTTTGTCACTGGTGCTTCTCACTAAAAATTTTGGCAGCACCAGAACAAATTTCAATCATGTTGCAACACCACATGTTTTCATGACCATGTAACCTTTAGCCTCCATCATCACCATTGTCAGAATTTTTTTGTTACTCTTGCCAATCTATAGAACGCCACATACCAAACATATTGTATTCTGAACTGACTGGTTCTCGCAAGGTTCTCATTTGCAAGCTGAGAATTCGCCATCTTTATTTCACTTGCCTTGGGGAATTCACTCCTATTGGTCTGGTCGATATGACATCCTATCCGGCAGTGGCTTGACAACTCTGTGAAAAAAGCCTGGCAGAGATAATAACTAAATATGTTGGATATGTAATGCTGATGTCCAATATCGTTTATTTGCATATGATAAAATACAACAATTTAATAATAATACCAAATGACATACAGAATTGCTGAACTCAAATAAACATTTATTTAACACTGCTGTCTGCAAGTAGATCTGCACTCTGTCCATGGTGGACATATTTTAAATAAAACAATTACCAACTTAATAAATGTCCACAGGTAATAAAAAAATGACCTTTGGAAAAATGAATGAATTTTAGCTTTTAAAGGCTATTATAGGATTTATGGACATTAATTGCCTTTATAAAATCAGCATGGAACTTGTCTTTTGTGTTATTTAGTGACTGTTACTCGCTAGCTAACTAGTTTCATGACAGGTGACTAGCATGATAAAGGTAATGAGCTCAAAGGCTCCTGTTATTATCACACCATCTTCACTCCCTTTCCTAGTCACCGTCTGACATCAAATATTTGTCTTTTTTTTTTCGCTTCAGCAGTCCTGCCCAGTCACTTGCTTTTGTCACTATGAACAGCATCCAGGTTCTAACAACCTGCTCATCTCTCCCATGTCACTTCCATGTAACTCTCATGTTTTTTCTGCAGTTTCTGCTTTTTCACTGAGTTGCCTTGCGACGCCATTGCGCAATATCACCTCTAGTTACTCGCTGACCTGATGAATTTTGCCTCCATACAACCTGAATGCGAGCAAAGCAAAATTTGCTGCACATGACAAATACTTTCAAAAGCTTTGTACTCTAATCATGCTCTTTCTCGCTCTCTCACACACAGGCATGAACACATGCGCACGGGAATTCTTGCTCCCTCCTGGTGTTAGGGAGCATATTTACAAGTTGCACTGGTGCACCTAGTTATAAAATTTAGTTGCACTGTCTGCAAAAATAGCAGCAAAATGCGATTAAATGGTGGCGGTCCGGAGCCCTGCAACTGCCTGTTAGCTCTCTGTGCAGCAAAACAGCAAATTCACTGTTACTGATTCCATCATAAACTATTTGTTCATCTACGTGTCATACCTGGAAGCTTTGAACAGCTGGCTAACTCCTGGGGAATTTCTGCTCAAACGGCCGTAAGGTCTGCCCGACAGAAGTAGGTTTTGTTCAGCTAGAAAAAAAAATAAACGAAACATTATTTAAGGGCTGGGAGATATGGAACAAATCTTATCACAATTTTTTTCATATCAGTCAATATCACAATATAACTCAAATCACTAATTCTGACTATCTTAAAGGTTCCTTCTACTCCTAAGTTAAATGATATCATAAAGTTAATGTTCTTTTAAATTAGGGCTGGTGATATGACCTAAAAATTATATTACAATATTTTCCTGACAAGTTCATGATGACGATATTTATCATATATATGTAGATATGCTATGCTGTGAAAACAACATTCAGAGACAAAAGAACATGACAGCACACGGAAACATGCAGAAAAGCTCTTGTGCAGACCTGCGGCCAGTTCGGACTTGTCGGACAGCCGTCACAAACGCGAGCTGCTCCCAACACAGGAACACGTTTATGAGCTCCAGTGCTGCGCTTGTGTGCTGGGTTTTTTTGCACTTTGTCCAGAACTCAGCTAAACATATTTGCTTTGCTTTTGTTCCTGGTGTTCCCTGTGTTTTGGCTTTGTTTCCAGGATGTTTTTTCTGCTGATTACTCCAGCTTTAGGTTAATAAATTCCTGTGTTTTCCACCAGCGACATCTAGCTAGTTTTTAACTTAGTTTTACACATCATGCTAGATTATACAGACCCTTCATTGATGTATTCATGGGGGTAAAAACACCTGTTCATTTCTGGAGGAAATTTGATATTTCCAATGAAACATGATACTCAGGATAAAAATTTTGCTGATGATATGAATATGGTTATATTGTCATACAATAATTTATCAATATATCACCCAGCCCTATGTTGTGTCAACGTACTTAAAAGCAGAAATGCAAAAGAGTATAATCCATAGTAGTACATCTGCATCTGTGTGTATTGTTTAACATTCAGATGTGTTTACCTTTGGCTGCTTCACCTGAATGGTGTCTCTGTTGTCGAGAAGCTTATATATGTCCTGTTTTTATATCAGTGACAGCACACTACAACACTTAACCCATATTTAAATATTTCGTCTATGCTACAAGAGACTTCTCTCCATTCTACATCCAACCAGGAAGTCCAAAGTGCTTTCACTTTCATCTGTGTTGCATCCGCCGATAGCCCCGCCCCTTCCCCCTCCCACTCCTGCTCAGATTCCTCTTCTCTTCCTCACGGCCTTAAATCATCCTCAAGGGTAATGATAGGCTCGCTGTTCATTTTCACGCTTATTACACATTTACTTCATAAAGAAATCAATCATTTGACACAAAATATAGATTTAAAAATGTCTTTATTTATTTAAAAATTATTTTATTTATTTATTTTATTTATAACAACAGTCTGTTGTAAACAAATAACAGACCCCTGAATGCCGTAATTGACCAATCAGAATCGAGTATTCAAATGTGCCGTGTAATACCAGCACGCTCGTGACTAGAATTTGTACATTTATTATAAACAACACGTGACATTTTCAAAACTTTAAATTTGTTGTGGAACGTCCAGGAGACTTACTTATAACTGATATAAACAGCTGTTCTCTAACCTGTTTTTCTTTTCTGAAGGTGAATGAATTAATTAATGATGTGAATGGACAAAACCAGACAAAAGCACCGCTACTATGGCATATAAGGTTTAAAAACAACAACAACAACAACAACAAGGGTGTAACCCTCGCTTCCACACGTATAAGTTACAGTCTTGGCAATACTACTGAATGTGCTACAATTTAAACTCATGCAATTCGATTTAGTACCAACTATGTTCTAAACCTGGAGTTGGCCTACAGATAATTTGTGAATGATGATGATATAGATAATAACTATTTTATTGAAAAATATGATTTTTAAGTCCTCTAATATTTAAAATATTCTTTAAGTCATTTAATGTAATACTCAATTTATAATCAGTTACTATATAATCAATTTGATTGCTTATTATTGTCCCTCATATTTCTCCCTAATTTAGTCACGGCCTGTCCTCACCTACCCGACAACCTTCATATGTATGCTCACTCATGATCATAATCAGCTAGTGTGATGGATAACTAAGTAAGCCACCTGTATCTCCCTGAGAGCTAGGGCCTGTGACAACATTGGGAAATTTTAATTTGCAATCTCCGGATAATTGAGCAAATACTTTTCTGTTGCACCACTCTAGAGCCTGATTGTTCCCTTTTAAATTGATTTGTCAGTCCAAATCTGCTGATTGTCACACCCCAGCTGACTGAACTTTGACGAGAGCTTTCCAAAAGTTCGAAAAAGTTATAAAGTGCTAAGCACTTACAACAACTTAATATCGTTCACAATGCAGTACATTAACATATATTAAAGGACAAATATACACATACCAACTCTTTTCATAGTCAAATAATAGAAATGTCTGCAAGATCCTATATCACTTCAAAATAAAACACTTTTGCTCACTTATCTATTCTGTAAAATATTTGGACACACATATTTTATGTTTGGTTAAGTTTCTGAAGATTTGTGATATAGCAAGACAGTTAGAGGACGCTCACATACATCAGCTTTCAAGTAAAGTCAACTAAGATTAAAAGACAGAACGTGTCAAGTGAAGTACTGCAAAGTAAACAAATAGCGATCAGATTTAGAAAGAAAAATATAAAATAAAAAAAGCACAATTAGGAAATCAAATAGAATAAACAAAACAATAGAGACACAAACATAATACGATAATCGAGACTTCAAGGACTCAAATGCCTTGGAGAATAAATATGTTTCCTAATTGGAGTTAAAAATGCTGTAGTGGGTTTGACATTATTAACAATAGTAAACTATTCCACAATCTTGGGGAACCTTTATTGAGGTTAAGCAATGCAGCTTGATTGCCATTCTAATAATAGAACATACATTTGCAAGCATAAAATACGTATAATCTAGTACAACAGTGTGAAGCATACAGCATATGAAGAAGGTACTGTATATAAAAAAATAAAACATTATTTAAAACATTTTACTATGAAACCTTTTAAAAGACATGAACAAATATTGGAATTATGTGTGTTTTGATTTTAACATTTCTCTTCTTAATTTTCAATTATTAAAACAATCAATAAAGCAAGTTTGAAGCAATAAAATCCATCACTATAGTAAATTAGTAAAAGGTAAAAAAAAAAAAATAATAATAATAATAATAATAATAATAATAATAAACAGATTGAAAATCATGTTGTTATTTAACTGAATGAAATTTTGTTATTTATAAATGTTAGAATGTGAGTGATAACAGGAACTTGTTGGATGTTACACATAAGTATAAAAAATAAAAAGTATATGTTGTTTTATTTTAAAAAATCACAACTGATGATTTGATATGATCACTAATATGTTGTGGTGTAAGTCGGGTTGAGTATTCAATTATGATTCTGCCTATTGATTCCCGTTCTTATCGATTCCCTGTTTCGATTTCAAAATAAAAAGAGGTCAAATATAACTTTTGAATAAAATAAAATTTAACTTTTGATCATTTGGAGCTTTAAATTAAGTGTGTTGACAGCATTATTACATTGAAGAGATTTATTTAAATCTTAAAATATAAACAAGTGCAATGAAAACTAATATGAATATGAATATACAGCTGTGGAAAAGATGAAGAGCCCACTTTTAATTTTGACCATATATTTATATATACACTTTAACTTATTAAAAAAAAAAAAAAAAAACTTTCTAAAATACTTTTATTTTGAAATCCCATTAAGGTATGGTATGGTATGGGGTATGGCTAGCAAGTCAGAGGGAGTTTAATTTTGAAATCTCGTTGGTGTTATGGCAAGAAAGCCACAGAGACTTTTATTTGGAAATCTCCACTGTGAGCTGGCCACGCTAAGTAAAGAAAGCTACAACAACAAATTTTCCAGTTCTCACAACATATAATTTTACATAGTTTGCAGATTTGTTTGTTGGACAGCTTAATATTTTACTAAAGGGTTATCACAAAACCTTGGCATTTTGGATTCGGTTTCGATTCCCAAGACATGCTGTTATAGAAAAACAATTAACTTTGGCTTTATTAACAGTAATTGTATTTTGTGTCTCAAAATACTAAACCCCAAACACACAGTGTAAAATGTTAAAGTACAGACAGTTGTATTTGTAACTTTGCTGTTTTATTTACACTTCATTGCACTGTAAAGTGCAGTGTACATATAAACTTTACCTTACTTTACATTTCTCCATGGTTTCTGCAAGGGGAAAAAATGGATTACTGTTAATACTGTACATTAAT
>JAQQZX010000017.1:13105064-13118108 GCA_030068355.1 Notoglanidium maculatum
TGAGTGGAAGAGGAGGTATGAAGTGAGGCGGAGTTTGTTACCACCCTGAGAACCTGAAGTTGATACACTGGTATTTCAAAATGCTGTCACGGTAACAAATTCTTAGTAATTCTCAAGAGAACTTAAATGGAAAGGTACACGCGGTCAAAGTTAGGGCAAGAGTGTAGGATAGTGGTTGTTGCTTTTATGACCTCATTTGGATGAAAACCTGAATATCCTTTGATAAAATTGCTGAACATTTTCTACATAACATCAGAATGGATATTTACCTGTGCTTCCAATTTACATGTATTTTTGTGAATGGAATTACCTGATATTTTATTTAGTTGATGTAGTGCTACTTCAATGTCAGTTCCTGCTCGGGAAACCACAGGGCAGAAAACATGAATGAATTTGCACTCCTCTGCTTTATCCACCTCCTTTAGTCTGGATTTCTTTTCATGGAGAAGTGTCAAAAATTCCTTATGGGTATTGAGAGTCTTGCCAGTCTCGATGGTGATGTATTTAATTTTTGCTATATAAAATGAGTTTAAAAGAAAAATAAAAAACATCATTTTTAACAAACTTATCAAACCAGGACCGAGAAAGATTTTTTATGTAGAAATTTAGTAGCATTATAGTTTAAAATATAAAAAAAAAAATTTCGGCCAAATACTGTATTTTCAAATTAACAAGTACAAATCTCTTTTGGCTAGAGACAATTAAAAGCACTTTACCTTGCTTAGGGAAAATATTTTCCAGTATTTTCAATGTATCTTTTTTACTCCTTCGTGAATTGGTCTCTGATGATCTTTTAACTGCTTCTGGGTTCTCTGCTTGTTCATTGTCAGTTTCATCTTGACTTGTTTCCTTCTCCTCTGGTTCTTCCTTCCTCTCTACTTTGCTTCTCTGCTGTCTTGGTTCTCTGGTTTTCTCTTCATCATCTTGCTTTTCCTCCTTTTCCAACTCTGCTGGTTCTTTTGGTTTATTCAGACATGGTTCCTTAAAACACTCTCTGTGTTCCCCTCTGTACACTCTCTGTAGCTTCAACACAAGGTTGTTTTGCTTTTTCTTCAAGTTCAGCCATCTTTCCCAGCTGACATGAAATCTGATCTAGAATGAATTTTTAAAATTGCCATAATTTTGATCACATTCCTATTACGACTTCATAGGTGAACTGACAAGAAAGATATGCCACTTTATTAGCCATATAAATGTGTTCTTATACAATCCCTCAGCTATATACACAGTATGAAGTCATAAAAGTGTATAACTATGGATGAAGCCTAAAATTGTTTTGTTTCAGCAAATACCTTCAAAAGTTCAAGAAAACATTTTTGTTCATATACTAAAAAATACTGCTAGACCTTTAGTTCTTTAAAGGAAACAGGCAGGTACTTACCAGTTGTTTTTAGTTACTCCAGTTTTATTCAGAGTCTGTTGAGCAAATAGTTTAATGTTTCACCTTCGTCTTGTTTCACAGTTTACCACAAGCTACTTTCACTTTCTTTCTTGCACCCTCCATCTGAGAAACAGGAAAAACCACCCCACAGTGGCCTGACTTTCTTTTAGCCTTTGATCTTATAGAAGTCCATTATTAAAGTCTCACCCTGTCATAACATATATGTACACATATAAATTCAAGAAGTGGGTTGAAAAGGAATATTCTGGAATTGGAATATATTGTGGAAAAAGCCTAAGTGTAACTAGAAATGGCCTCAATCTTTCTAATTAGGTACTTGTAGCTCAAATATATTTTTGTCTTACAGCTGATTCTAAAACTAACTACTAATATAATCTTGGCTGTAATTAAACAAGTAGTCATTAATAACGCACTATTATAGTCCTGTTACAATCTGATAGTAGACAATTACAAAGCTCTTAAATACAACAATTTGGGCATTTGGTTGTCTTATTTATTGAAGATTGAAAGTATTAGGTTTGCCTGCAGACATTTTCCAAATGACATGAGGCTTCTTTCAATATTCCTTATTCATTATATATTTCCATTGAGCTTTTCCATGATGTAATTGCGATCTACGGGTATATACTGTATGTAGTTAACCGCCAGTTACTGTTGTGAACTCTCCTGCTGGCATGACCCAGCGGCAGCGTCTGTGTTTGTGGCACTGGACTACAGGCACAGGCTGCACTGTTGTTCTGATGTCAACTGTTCCACATTTCAACTGATTACAGCCTCAGTATTTATAGACTCAAGGACTGCTATGAAACGGTATTGTTTTGTTCGTACCAGTCTTTCTGTGCCCAGTCAATTGGATTTTTGATCCTGTCCTGTTTTCCAGTTGATTGTATTTATGTAAATGCCTAGTGCGTGTTGTAAGTTGAGCACCTGATTTTTTTGCTTGTTTTGGACTGATTTGACTTGTCTGCTGGCATTTACTTTAATAAACTGTTCACTGCACAGTGCATTCTTCCTCAACCTCCCGTTCAACTTCAGCATGAGGTGTTGGAGCACAGACGCTGATCTAAACTATAATTCTCATGGCCTTCACAGAGATCTGTTTGAGCTGGTTTATAAACTGTAAATAATAAAAACACTGCAAACGTATGCATTAGACGATCAATTTACAGTGTAGGACTCGTCCTCATTTGCCATTGTCAAAGTTTAATGTTGGACTTGTATTCAGTGGTACAGTGTCCCCAACCTGGCAACCCACGTGAGCTTCAAGTCTGGGGAGGAGGGGAGCAGAACTGAGCAGCATTTCTGGAAAAAACACAACACCACAGTATTGTTGAATTCTTGATTCTGATTGGTCAGAAGATCAGTAATTTGATTGGTATGGTTTTATTGCTCTTGTACTCATTTTTTAAATATCTAATTCACAATGGCTTTTATATATTTTGAAAATTTTCTGTAAGGTGACATTTATTTAGCATTCAAAAAGGAGTCTCCAGTGTCAGCACTTGGTACCAGTCAGTATGACTGATTAATTTTTGCCTTATTAATTTCAAGAGGAAAAAGAGAGACCGGTGAGGGAATGATGCTTTATAGCTACTATATTACTATATTAACTTCTTTAATATAAGTGTTAACGTGAACATTCTATGTGGTATTTTCACACTACCAATGGATACAAATTATGATGTGTTGTTGTTTAATTAATAAAAATTGGTAGTGATGGCCAGTTGCCAGAAAGAAAATACTACCAGATGTGCTGTTATAGGAAAATAATCAACTTCAGTGTGATAACAGTATCACCAGTTCCAATCAGGCTGCATCATACCACCTGTCATTAATATAACAAGTGCTTTATTCCTTAATTATTTATTATTGTATAAAAATGCATGTAGTACTATTAATAATAATATATAATTAGTCCATATTTCATTTATTCATTGTATTTATCATTACAATTTCCACTGATCAGAAACAGGATGCAAGAAGGTTGTAGGAAGAACAGAGAGGGCCAGAAAGAAATGCTAGGCATGGAGATAGTGATAATACTCAGCAGTACTAAGACTTTTAATCATTTTACATAATTGCAATCTTACAATTTGAAACATACTGTAAGATACATAAGATAATGATAAACATTTTGTGTTTTATATTGTTTTATTGTACAGGTGATTTATTAAAGCTTTGCATGTAGCAGTGATTATTCAAGGTTTCTCCATAAGATCTTGAGAAGAATCTGAGATCCTCCAGGGTCTGGCAGATGGTCCATGTAGGACATGACATTTCCTGGATTAATTTGTGAATCATCATGTGAATTTTCTCTATGCATTTGGACAAAGAGAACAAACATTCTTTGAAACATCCTTTAATATTTTTAAAATTTGTTTACCTATTCATCCAGCTTCTTTAAAGTTTTTCCACGTTTCTTTCTATACAAATCAACCACATTGAAGGCAGTTCCTTATTAACTGTCATATTAAAATGTTATGCATGTTTGTCAGTGTTTTTTAGGAAATAAAGGATTAATGTGTTTCTTCTTGGTATGACGCTTCCAACACTCAATTTAAATGAAAATCTTTATCAGGATTACAACTGTATCAACCGGCTCAGAGTTTAGAGGAAAAAAATGCAAAAGCATTTTTTTTTTTTTTAAACTTTCCAACTTTACTTACTTTAAGCATAGATCCCAGATTTGTCCTTGGCACCTATTTGTTTTCAATAAGGGAAGGATGAATAATCATTATATTAGTGAATACTAGAGTATACTTTCTATATATACCAACAATGGTATGACATTTTTTTAAATATTTGAGTAATCAAAACACACCTGGGACTCAATCCAATATGAAACTTGAGTATAAGCCACTTTATTCTTTGTGCATTGCAGTAATCCTTGATCTTCATGGAACAGACAGTCAACAGCAATCATATTCTCTCTGTTTACAGCTCTGCTGCTGTCTGGTACAACACACTCTGGGTCAAATGTGTGATGGAGCACCACAAGAACAGAGGGTTTGGAGACTACGGTCAGAGAAAATTGAGAATTAGTCATGTCAATATTCCATTAATCAATCATCAATCATCTGGACTTGAAGCGAAATATATTCTGTATGATTTTTATCACATTTGCAGTGCATTTCATTTAAGTTCAAGAGATTTATTAGAGTAATTTTGCATGCATTACCTTGTAGACCAGCGAGCTTCTTCAGTGCCGCTTCAATGTCAGTTCCAGCTCGTGAAACAACAGGGGAAAAAAGCAAAATGACATCACACTCCTCCACACTCTGCACTTCCTGCAGTCCTGAGACTCGTTTACAGAGAATGCTCAGAAATTCCACATGAGTATTCAGTGTAATTCCAGCAAGACAAGTGAAATATTTCACTCGATGAGTCGTCTTCTCCAAAGCTGGAAAATCAAAAGTCTTATATTGGCCAAAGCACAAAAATATAGCTATATTATATATGCATGATAGGCAATCTGTAACCATGCGACATACATGGAGCGTGTCCTTTTATCTCCTTACAGATTTGCTGGAAAAAATAAACAACCGCACACATTTAAGCAACATCATCCAAGAATTTATCATTGTCAAATTATCAAATATCTATTTAGAGTTTAAAAAGAAAGTAATGTAAAGCTCACTTTTGGTGGATTTGTTTCCTCCTGAAGCAATATTCCGTTGTTTAGAAAGAAAGGAAATGAAGAAAGGAGATCGCTCAAAATGTGTACCCTTTTAAGTTAAAACAAAACGATGGAAAGAGTCTCACCTCTTTAACAAGCCATCTGACAATTTTAGACAGTGCAATGTCGTTTTCAGAGCACGGCAGTAATTCTTCACCCTCGCTGAAAAAACAGTCGACTTTGATAGTATTGTCTCTCTCTACAGTTTGGCTGCTGTCTGCTCCAATATAGTCTACTATTGTACACTTTGTGTGCAGTACTATTACAACAGCTGGTTTGGTGACTGTGGATTAAAAGTGAGTTTTAGTTAGTTTAATTATTAATAAAAAACTAAATTTCCCAAGCAAAAATCATGTCTCTGTCACAGTGTAAATGTAAATACACTTTTGGGATGGTTGGAATTTTATGAGTAAGATTTATCATTTTAAAAACCCCATATCACTCCTGTACCTCTTTGTTATTTTACCTAGTCGGAGAAAATCATAGAGAATCAGAGAGAACTGTATACTTTTGGTTCGTTTGCTGTGTGGTTTGCTTTGATTTCACACTTCACAATTAAACAAATAAACACACGTGAAAAAACAACAACAGGCAGACAAACAGACAGACAGACAAGCAACCAAACACCTGAGGTGTGCAAGGCTGAAAATATACTCAAATCATTATTTAATTCACTGGACAGAAATTGGTTCCAAAGATTATATCCAATGATGTAAAAGTTTTGTAATTTATGACTATATTTTTGCTGTTTAGGCAGTGAGGATTCCAATAAGAAAAGTGTGAGAGTCACAAATACATTAAATTCCACTAAAAAACACACCCTGGTCCTGTTCTATGAATATTGTGAGTGTGTCTGTGTTGTACCTGGTTGGAAACTAAGCATCTCCTGAGCTGCTTTGATGTCATTGGCAGCGCAGAAAACCAGAATAAAATCACACTGCTCTGCTGTATGCACTTCTTTCAGATGTGGAAAATCTTCATGCAGTTTCTCTACGGCCTGGTATTGTGGCTGTGTGTTTTTAGTTGTAATAGTGAAGTATTCATCTGTACAATGTTCATAAACAGCATTCAATCAAGAATAATGGTTGACGTAGCAACAATGTCACACATACAATAATGTGAAGACTGGCTACACATATTTGCATTGCAATTGAGTCCTGAGTCTATTCCAATTGTATTAAATAATTCGGCATATTTATTGAACATTACATATGAGAAAACTAATTTTACTACTAGTAATCAATGTAGCTGAAAACTCAAGAGGCTCAAACATAAAAAAGAAAGAAAGAAACGAAAACAAAATGAATCGTATTGGCTATTAAATTATGACCTACCTGGACTTTGTCTCCCATTCCAAATGCCCTGGATAGAAATAAATATTGACACGTTACCAATATCACCAAAGTCTCTTTCAAACTTTGTTCAACTGTTACTTTTAGAGGTAAGCAGGTAAGATAATAATCAGCCTCCTCTCTTTTAATAGTTGGTTTACTCTAAAGCTATGAAGATCCCTATACAATCATAAATACAGAAAATATGTCAGGTTTTTTTTTTTTTTTTTTGCTTAGATTAACTGGTAGAATAAAAGAGAAGACTTTACCTTAGAAAGCCAGTTTCTAACTGTGGATCGTGCGTCCTCATTTCGGGGGCACTGTATTAATCCCCGATCTCCACAGAACAGACAGTCGACGGTGATGGTACTCTTTCTGTTTACAGTATTGATGTTGTCGGGTACAATATACACTGGCTGATGGAGCACCACCAGAACAGCAGGTTTGGTATTAGCTGCAAACAAAAACTTCTAAATGAGTTCATGATTTTGTGCCATTTCCAGAGATAACTTTTATATTAGATTTGAGATAACGTCAAGATTCTTCTAGTTAATGTGAATTGTTGAATGAACAAAACTTCACACTCCATACCCATCTGAATACAACATTGACTCAGGATGCTAAAACCTTTACTTAATAAGGAGTAGTGTAGCAGTTTAGTACCTGATTGGGTGCTGAGATTGTTCTGAGCTTCTTCAATGTCATTTGCAATGCAGAAAACAAGGAAGAAATCACATGCAGCTGCTGTATATTCTTTTTTCAGACATGCTGTTGCTTGAAGTTTTCTCTCTATGATGTCACTCATTCTTGGTGTGTTTGCAGTTGTAATAGTGAAGTATTTTTGCATAGAAGCAGTGATATTCTGCTTCACTATGTGAACGAGAAAACACCAATAATCAACTCAGAGTAGCAGTATTTTATGCATAAATAATACTGCGTGTGCCAGTGAGCGTGAGTGTGTACCACTGGGTGTGGAAAATCCTTCTTTCTTCCTTATTTCTCCTTGCTTCTGTTGGAGCATATGGCCTTTACTGTAAGTGTCCATCCCTGTGTAAAATAATGGGTGTGTACATTCACAGTGTAATTCATTGCTGAAAACCCAAGAGTCTCAAATTGGCAAAAAGACAATTTAAAAAGTATTTCGTTGTATAAAATACATGATGGTTAGGAAATTGTGACCTACTTGGCCTTGGTCTTTGATTCCCAATAGAATTTTCCTGTATACAATATAGGTATAAAATATAATTTTATAGTTAAAAAATGTTAAAAAGCTTACTTAATCTGTGTACAGAAATTATCAATACAGAAGATTAGTCCACTTTAGGTCCAATGATTTGCCTCATGAAAATAGCAGAGCAATCCAGAAGACCTCACCTCCGGAATAATCCATTTTGCAACCTTGTTCATTGCTTCCTTGTTTCGTGAACATGGCAGTAATCCCTGATCTTCATAAAAAAGACAGTCAACTGTGATTGTATTCTCTCTCTTTACAGCTCTGCTGCTGTCTGGTACAACACACTCTGGGTCAAGTGTGTGATGAAGCACAAGCAGAACAGCAGGTTTGTTGCCTTTTAAGAGGAAAATTTAAGAATTAGTTTGGTGGTTTTATAATTTCTTCACTATTAAATTAGTCACTGCAACATTTATGTGAATTCATCAGTCACTAATGTCAAGTAGGACTTAATTTGTCACTTACTACTTAACTTAACACTTTACCCCAAAGTGCAATTATTGTTATTACACGTGTCACTTTATTCAATGTGCAATTACTGTTACTTACATATACTGTATAAGTCACTTTCTCTAATGTGCAATACTGGTGTCTGCACTTCACCCCTTATTTATGACTTTGTTTTACCACCACCTGCCACCCCTTTTCTCCTTATCTTCTAAGTTTCTGTTCAATCCAATTGTATAGGCCTCCATTACTGAGACTTGTTTCTTGCTTATACTCTCGTCCAGCACATTTCATGGTGACCCTGTGTTAGCATACATATGACAAATAAACTGAACTGAACTGAACTAGATATCAGTCACTAGCACAGAAAATTAAGCACTGAGATGTTACTGTTTATATTGGATCAAAAGAAAACATCCGGAAAAATACAAGGTCCCAATCCCAGATATTCATCTGAAATTAATTCACTTCTTTGAAAATTAAGCAATTCCACACAACAGAAAGTGAAAGAAGTATCACATCCTACACTACACTTTCACTTTGGACAAATGTAAAATGTGAAAAAAAAAACCTGTTGAAATCATAATGAAGACAAAAAAGCTTATGCCTTATTTCCTCAAATTGTGTTTGATTTGTTTGTTTGATCATCCATTTTTTTCTTATTCTCATTTATAATGCATGCTTTTATTTTTTATTTTTATTTATTTATTTATTTTAAATATTGACTGTGTTACCTGGTTGGGTATTAAGAGTCTTCATTGCTGCTTCAATGTTAGTTCCAGCTCGTGAAACAACAGGGCAGAAAACCAGAATGAAATCGCACTCCTCCAACTTCTGCACCTTCTGCACACCTATTTGCCTTTGAAGTTTTCTTTCTATGGCCACATCATGTCCTAGTGTGCTTCCAGTTATAAGAGTGTAGTATTTTAGAAGAGGACGCTTCTGCATCTGGTTAGCTGTATGCTTATGATCTAAAGAAAAATAAGTTGTAGAATGCAAAGAAACACCAAATGATCAAACGTCTGGTGGGATCAGAACAGAATCTTTATTATGGGTGATTACATGAGTAGCAGCAATCAATTTATATGTTTCAGATTTAAAAAAAAACTTGTAATATGAACAAACCCTACAATATTTTTGGCATCCAGCCCATTACATTAACTGCATTTGAAATATAATAATTTAATACTTAATAAATTTGACTATTTTCCATTTTTTTTTATTGTTAGATGTAAATAAAAAATACAAGGGTTAAAATCTCATTTATGTAATCATCCAAATACCAAATTACTGCCTGTGAGCATTTGCATTGTAGACTAACTGATTGCAGTTCATTTAGGTTGTTATGTTTGTTTAGGTTATTTTTTTAATATTTGAAATGACTAGCTTTATAAAAACAACAGCCTTTCAGATGAACAAAATGAAAACTGTCACAAAGCAACACAATTATTAGGCTATAAAAAGAAACATGGAATTACATACCCATTGTTTGTTTACTGCAACTCGAACCTGTCACAAGTTTTAACAATATAAATATTAAAGTGAGGAGAATTTTCCTAACAAGCTAAATTCACGACTTTTACTTTATGTGCTTCAGAGGTGATTCATCGCAGGGTTATTACTTTCACTTTTGCTTATATGCAGATTATGAATTATGGCATGGGTGTTACTGCCCCAATTACATTGGCAGAACATTGTTAAAGTGGGACAATGGGTAAAGTGGGACGCTTAAGTTTGAGCTTTAGTATCTTTGTCTAGTTGTCCTTTACTGATCAAAAGATATTTTTTAGTTAATCTTTGGGATGTCAGGGGTTACACTTTTAAAGCTGTATAGATATGATGTCATTTCCAGGGGCGTGACCCAACCGACAAGGTTTTCTTCTGTCACACTTTACCAGTAGCATATTGAAAAAGTGGGACAGAGTGTTATTGTTAAAGTGGGAATGCAGATTAAGAGGTATTATTCCATCCAAAACTTGATTTAACTTTGATATTTGACCAAATATTGTTTATATAAAGTTATTTAGACAGTTCTTACTCATAACTACATCATACATTTGAACAGATTTAGGTTTTTCTAAAAGTGCTTATCTGTGTGGCTAATAAGAAAAGATCAAATTTGGGTGTCACTGCAGAAAATGTTAGATTTAGGTTACCTAATAAAAAAACATAATGTAGCCTACTCATTATCCATCCATCCATCCATTATTTATATCGCTTTATCCATCTGGGTCGTGGGGAAGCTGGAGCCAATCCAGGTACATCCTGGGCAGGTCGCCAGTCCACCACAGGGCCAACACAGACAAACAGCCACACACGCTCACATTCACACCTAACAGATTTTTAACAGATTTTATTAAACCAAGGTTTATTTTGTTAAACCTTCAACCACGAGACATGAAACCAGACTCAAAATACAATCGCGGTGACTTTTACGAAACGCATCTGATTTGTCCTCATTACGTCGCCGTAGCGGGACTTTTTGAAAATGGCGGAGAAGAAAATAGCAGGTAGCTGTGTTTATGTTTTGGGAATTTGTTTATTCTGTCAAGCTACTATTGATAACATGGCTTCTATATACTCTTTAAAGGGTTGTTATCTAGCTAGATAAAATAATCTTTAAACAGCAACGCACTTATGGGTTTTTTGTAAAGAAAAAATGCTACTCCGTTAACTCGAGTTTGCCAGATTGTTTAGTCAGTGCCTTCTAATGAACCCGGTTTTAAATTATCCAACTGTCTGTAAAACACAATTATATGTTATAATCGAGGTACGTGACTTTACGTATATGTAATAAAGCATGCTAATAGATGTCTGTGTTCCTTCAGTGCGCTCCCAGGACCCGGGCCAGCGGCGCGTGCTGGATGTAGCGACTCGGCAGCGGAGGCTCACGCGACAACTCGAGGCGCTCGAGAAGGACAACTTCCAGGACGACCCGCACGCGAGCCTCCCACCGCCGATGAAGCGCCTGCCGCATTTCGACGAGAATGACGAACCCGGTACAGATGCGTTCACACTGCTGCAGTTCTGCTTCTTAATATGGCTAAGACATGCACGTTCCCAGCGCGTTCTCCCGTCATACTGTGTTATGGCTTTTTGCACGTGCACTGAGGTTATACAGCTCCCTTTGGAGTAGGGCCGTTGCGGTTTGAAATGTCCACAGTATTATAATAGTCTAAAAATATCACAGCATTAATCCACCATTGTAAAAACTCAGAAGATGGTAGTGAAAGTATTTAATATAAAATCACTACAAATGCCTTGTAAATATGCAGTTCTTAAGTAACAATCGTATTTATAGAACACAATTTCTTGTGTGTTTCGGACATTTACATTTATGTCATTTGGCAGACGCCCTTATCCAGAGCGACTTACATATATCTCATTTATACAACTGAGCAGGTGAGGGTTAAAGGCCTTGCTCAAGGGCCCATCAGCGATAGCTTGACAGTGCTGGGATTTGAACTCACGACCTTCCGATCACTAGTCCAACGTCTTAACCACTGAGCTACCACTGTCCTGTGCAAGCAGAGTGCTTCTGAGTTTTGGGGTGCAACCAGTAAATGTTCAAAAGTGCTTATTAATGATGTAATAGTACAAAGTGATGTGTAGTCAAAACATCATATTCATTCCTTGGGTTTTTTGACACTCTAATAGTGTAAATGAGATCGTTCGCGTTACGTTGCCTCACTTCGTTACCCCCATAACGACAACTGGTGATGCACACAGAGATGTCGTTAACATTATTCCCCTCGTAGTTGAAGAGTCCTCCCACTGGAAAAGAGAAATCCTTCATTCTGATGGCATAAAAGTGCTCAACAAAACGATTGCCTAGGCTCCTCTTGGTTTCTCCAATGATTGCATCTCTTACAGGAAAGACAATAAACAAGATGCACAGATGCGCGAGGATTGATGGGTAATAATAATAAAGAAAAACGAATCTTTATAACTTTGGATTTTAGTGGCTGTGTATGTGTCTTTTAATTGCTGTATACGTACACAACAAAACCCCAAAAGATCAGAATCAGAAAACTTTATTGATCCCGCAGGAAATTGCTACTGCAATTATTCTTAATTTGAACGGGGAAGATTTCCAGACATATGTCTTCTGAGTAATGTTGCCAGCTCAGAGGACGTCTGTGGTAATTATTATTGTTATTATTATTATCACTTTGTACAAACTGCACAGATGGGAGTGTCTGCATGATGTATGTTTGGTTATCACACTAAATATTCCATTCTACTACATACTGTGCTGGCTCAGTAATGAAAATAACTCTTTCCTAGTAATGCGTTGGCATCTGTTCACATGCGAGATCTCATTATAGATAGTTTGCCTTTAATCCTTTTCTGTTCTGTGTTTTTGCTGTAACTTGAAGAAAAACGGAGGAAGAAGACCAGAGGTGACCATTTCAAGCAGCGTTTCCGGAAAAACTTCCAGGCCCTGCTCGAGGAGGAGGTGAAACATTGAATACCAACTCTGTGCTTTGTACAGAATAGCATCCCAGCCCAAATCCAGTGAAGTTAATAATAATCAAGGAACTCATTGAGTTGGAATAGGTTTGAAACTGAATTCTATAGGAAGAAAGAGCCGCTGGTATGTTGCTATTTTAAAAGCTCTTAATTGGATTTTAGTGTACGTGATGTGACCTTGGAAACCCTTTCACATGGTGAAATTGTGAGATTTCGTACTAGACGTACGCTAGCAGTCAAAAGTTTTGGACACACCTTCTCTTTCATAGGTTTTTCTTTTTTTTGTTTTCTACATTGTAAAACAATACTGAGTACCTCAAACTATGAAGCAACACATATACTGAATTGTGTAGTGGGAAAAAAAAAGCCAAACAAAATATGTTTCATATTTTAGCTTCTTCAAAGTTGCCACCATTTAGCTTGATGATATTGTGGGCATTATCTTACCCAGCTGCATGAAGTCGTCACCTGGAATGCTTTTCAG
>JAQQZX010000017.1:13118208-13131791 GCA_030068355.1 Notoglanidium maculatum
AACAGTCCATCATTACTTTAAGACATGAAGCGTCTTTTAAGTAATAAAAATAAAGAAAAAAACATTGAATTAGAAGGGGTGTCAAAACTTTTGACTGGTAGTGTACTTCTGAAAACATGTTTCTTATTGTCATGTAAAGTTCTGTAGTGAAAAGGAAGTAAATTACACTTAAAGATTTCTGACTGTGGCACAGCAGCAGCATTACTGACATTTTTGACAGTCGGTGTTTTGATTTGGTTACGGTCCATTTCACTGTGGCATGTAACTATGTAACACGTTGATCAAAGCATGGCATTCACTGTGGGAGGAAATCACACATTGCTAGGTTTTAGAAATCTGACTGTTTGTACTGGAAATTTAAATTGGCAGTATGATCCTTTCAGAAAGATAGCCAAGGCAAGGTTATAAAGCAAATGAAAATCTTTTCATGATATTTTAGTTGTAAAACAAATTGGTGGTTGCTTTAAGTTAAAATGCCAAAGTATGTTATAGGCAGAAAAAAACTTTTTTCCAGTTTGCGCTTCTATTCGACCATCTACATAAAAAGTTCTCTTTGTTGAAGGAAAGAACAGGGGGATCATTTGAGCAATTAAATAATGGAAAGCATGACATGGTGCGTGAAGGAAACAATGCAAAAACGAAAGAAAGCTTGTATTGAGGGATGAAGAAAGAGGGGAAGGAGGAAAAGCTGGATGGATGAAAAGGGATGAACTGTAGCTGATTTTTTTTTAAGCATGAGTAATTATCTCTTTCTCTCTGCCCAGGACTTGAGTGTGAGTGAGGGTCCGAACTATCTGACCGCATGCGCTGAGCCTTCGAGGCTCCCCCAGCGTCACTTCTGTGCCGTGTGCGGCTTCCCTTCCAACTACACCTGCATATCCTGTGGGGCTCGTTACTGCTGCATTCGCTGCTTAACGACACATCACGAGACCAGGTAACACAAACGAGGTTGTTGTGTATGAAACATATAAAGTGCTCGGAAATATTAGATATTGCAACAGCATTATAACAGTACCGTGCAAGATTTGCAGAACAAGATACATTTTTGATAAAGATTTGAATTTGATATGCAATCAATTGACTAATATATTGCCACACTACCATATGAATAATGCCATCATGAGGGTTAGTTTCAGGCCGGGTGGAAAAGCTAGAGGAACCTGGCACGGGTAAAAGAACTGATTTATACCATTAATTTAAACCATGAGTTGGAAGAATAACCTCTTCTTTCCATATTGTTTACTTATATTTTTAATCATATTGTCTTGGTGCAAGATATCAAGATTCTTGGATAGTTTTCACACACATTCTGGTTCTCCAGCCAACACCATGACATATTCTCTTTTTTTTTCTTCTTCTTTTTTTTTTAAATCAGGTGTCTGAAGTGGACCGTATGATCGTGCATACTCGCTGGGTGAAAATCCACCTCACCTTAGAATTAAAACTGTGTGTTGGGGAACAGCGCTGATGGGCCGAAGACCTTGGTTTTTAATGTTTTCACGTACAAGTATGGCCTGAGGAGAAACCTGGTGTCTTTGGGATGACCTGCTTAGTACAATGGGAATATGGCAGTAGCAAGAAAGCTTGCAAAATAATCATGGTGCAAGAAAAACTGTGAAACTATCCGCTCAAATACTGACGCTGACGTCCCTCGTGCTTTAGAAAAGCCATGCAGCTGGACTGCAGCTTCACAAGGTCGGATTTCTCCAGCGCCACTGGGATTGGGCTAGATAGCACAGACGTGGAGATTTGTGGATCGTGTTGCAGTGTGAACTTTTGTTTTTGCAAAATATTTATTCTAATGATACTTCAGTTAAATTCTCTCATGGCATCAGTTTGTATTTCACTACGCCATGGAAAATCATGACGGAAAGTATGTTTCAAACACAGCAGAATGATCTTCTAATGAACTTTCCATCTTTTCCTTAGGCATACAGGTGTGTAGTCATTAGGCTGGCTGAACGCCAGCTCGAATAAACCTTTTGTTTAAGATATCTTGTTGATTACTGATGCTGAAATAACTGAAACGTAAATGAATATTGTAAAAGGATGCTCGTTTGTATTCTCATAACATTATACCCTTTTATGTCTAGCACAGGGGTGCTAACCTTTGTTCGAAAAAGAACATTTGTGAAGAACATTTGTTGAATTTCACCACAAAATGAGACAGCTATTTTTTTTGTTCTTAAAATTTTTTTTTTTTTTTTTTTTTTTTTTTTTTAAAAAGATAAGCAGCTCCTCCACCAAAAGACCACAACCCCAGCTTAATCTGTCCTCTTGGTGCACAAACCTGAGGTAATTTATTTTGTGCAAATCATAGCAAGTCACTAGTGCTCCCACTTGTGAATTATTAAACATAAAAAAAAACCATCTTAATGCACGACATTGTCAGTTCTCAAAGCTCAGTCTACGGAGTTAAAACATTATCTTTAATTGGCAACACGAGAGCAACAGCTTCTAATCTCTGTATCTTACAATAATGAATAAAATTCATATTTAATTTCGTATCACATTCGTATACTGCATGTCAACACAGAATTCATGTACATGAGTTATTTACATTACACTCATGTTCACATTATCACATTAACGCAGTTAAAAAAAACTAGACAAAGGCAATCGGTTTCATTTAAAAATCATAATCTCCATTTTATAACAAACTACCTGGGTTTTTTTTTTTCTTTCTTACACAATTCAAGATAAAGATAAATGTGATTGTTTTTGTAAACAAAATTAGCATTTCGAAATATTTCGCATTTTCCCTGCAACTAGTTTATTTTAAAGTTGCTCCCACGACTAGTGTAATTCTGTTTTAAAATGAGTAACGATCCGATTTAAAAAGTAAATTATTCAGCCATATCTAAAAGAACGCAAGCTGTAAAAGTAAACACTATATCGTATCACTTGTACTTGGGTTAAAACTATAAAAATATAGTCCTGAGAACTGTGAAATCTGTCTACAAATATTCAGCGCGTGTGTGTGTGTGTGTAGTGTTTATATGATGCGTAGCTGGTGTGTGTCCGCTAGTCCACAGCTGGTTCTGTGTGTGTGGAAGAGTTTGGACAGGGACTCCATGTACAGCTTGTGATAGTGGTCCACCTCCTGTTCGGATGGATTGCATACATGAGGCACAGAGATGGGGCTTCCAACTATGACGGAGCAAAGAGAGATGTTAAGGGACAATTAAGCATGTATATCATGCATCTGTTCAACTAAAAAAACAGCAAGTGCAAAGCAGCCTTAAGGTCTATTTGGACCGGATTAGTTTTACATTTGGAAGCGGGCAAGATTGTCTCTTGGATTTTAGTCCTGTTTTTTTTAACAATTTGTGGATGCACGCGTTTGGAAAGATTACACAGTACAGGGGGTCCTCGGATTACGACACAGTTACGTAACCCGGATTTTGGTGCAAGTCTAAACGCACCCTAGCCCAGGTCACTTACCCATCCTAACACAGTTGTAAAATCATAATCTAGAACAAATTCTGCCGCACGTAACCACATTAGTTCGCACGCGTAGTTCGTAACGCACGACACTAACGGCGTAAGCTGAAACGCTCGCGTCTCGTTTTTTTTAAGTTTTTATGCAAGTGAGCGTCGTAAACTCGAAACGTCGTACATCAAAGCGCGACCCGAGAACCCTCTACTTTATGTTTTATGAAGTGATCAGCAAAATATAACAGCACTCCCTTTTCTATGGTCTCCCACCAAACCCAAAACGAAACCAAGTATAACAATTTGTCTGAGAACCTGTGTATCCAGGAGTTTTAAATAGCTTATTTTGCTCTTTACACATACATATCACGTGGCCTACTAATGATCAAGTACCACTTGCATAGCCACAATCCCAAAACAATCAGTCTGCATTAATATGAGATTTCTTTATGACTACTCATGGTAAGACTTGCCCGTCTCTGTGATTTATACAGAGTGCTCTTTTCCCATGTGAACTGAATAGAAATGATTGCAGATCTCCTCTGTCAATGTTACTGAACAGACAGGAAAATGAATTGTCAGCTTTAGCTTTCCATTTAGCGATATGTTCAATGAAATGAAAGAATCGAATATTAACGTTGTAATGTGAAAAAGAAACGTTTCTGCCTCAATGCTCTCAAACTTGCTAAAGAAATGTGGCTACAAAGGTTGCACTATAGTAGTACACTCACCCACAGTAGTGACGGGTCTCCTGTAAGGCAAGAGCAGCCAGCGTCCCCCAGTGAAGAGACACGGCGCAAAACCCATCACCCGCTTAAACACAGCCTGAAACTTGCGGCCCACGCTGCCCTCGGACAGCAGCACCTGCGGGAAGAGCTCGTTCTCCCCGAACGAGTACACCGGAACCAGGTCGGCCCTGAGGATATTTTGCCCATGTGAACATTTACAGCTGGGATAGCATAAGTGATATCGGTAACTAATTGTTTCACAGACATTCCACAACATTAAATGTAACTATATATGGATAAAAAAATATTTGTTGTTCTTTAATAAGTTAAAAAAAAAAACGGAATCATTGGAAAATAATTGCTAGGGTATAAGAAGAATTAAACACTACAGTACTGAACTAATAACGTATCGTCTGGTGTTTGAATGACAACCCTGATAAGGAAGTTATATTTCGTAATGCTATAAGATTTGTGAAACAGGGTCGATGACTTTTTACAGGTGTAGGATTGTTTTGATAACTATCGTTTAATGAGCAAGTTATGAGTAATAACTAACATATCCTTTTAGAATGATTGCCGTTTCCTTGTGATCAGTTTTTCACATCCACATCTGGCCTTCAAAAGCCACTGCATTTGTGCGCTTTCGCTCCTCACCCATTTTCCAGAGCTAGACGCACAAAACCTTTCCTGTGCTTCATGACTACAGTGTTCACTCCAGGAGAAGACGCCAGTGACTCCTCAGCTCCTCCGATGATGATGACCACGGCATTTCCCACACCGGCTCGAGTCAGCATGTATTCCAGACTCTCCTTACTGACCGGCAACAGGCCTGTTAGAAAGAGACACAGATTCTTGGTGGAAATTCCCTTTTTTTTTTTTTTTTTCTTCAAATTCCTTAATATGCCTCAGTGCTAAAGTAAGCACTCCAGGAAACACCATTTATGAATCGTGTTATTGGAAAGTAAAAAGACTGCACACTGTAATAAAAAATTTTAATAAAATGTAATCAGATTTGCTGCACGTGCGTCGCAGAAACACTTTCTAGCAGCTTCTGGGTTTTGTACTCATGCTTGTAGATTCCATACAAGAACAATAATGGCGTTAAAGACGCAATAATGCAACAAAAATGTGATAAAATAGTGGTAAAATGCGCTCTTTGCACCCCTTTCTATTTTTTTTTAAACACAATTCATGACTATAGCTCTTGTACAATGTCTTACTTAAATGTGACATTTCTAGTTTTATATATACGTATACGTGTATATGGTATGACCTGTGTAATTAATACTACTTTTCCTAATTACAGTTTGTAACCTAGTGTGAACCAAATTCGAATTTTTGCATGAGCACATGCACTAACCTGCAAACATGAGGTACTCTCTGAAGAGCGGCATGCGGAAGAGGCCAGCAAGCATGGCCAGTGAGGGGCGAATTCCTGGGAACGCCTGTGCAAACCCGCCAACCTCTGTGCTGAAGCAGGAAACCGCGCCGATGCACATGATGCCATGCGGGTGGCAACCCAGAATATAGTTCTTACTGGGACTCAGCTCTGCTGTCTTCACTAACTGAAAGAATGTTAAGAAAGAGAGATTGTCTGATTTTATTATATTACACAAGTGTTCACACCCATCACGACGTTAGAGCACATGGTTTCCTTTTTAATCTATTATGCTAAGTGTTATATGCATGAAGTCGTCATGGACCGCTTACTAGCATGCTAACTAGCTAGGAGAAGCAAGTTAAAACTTCTTGGTACATTTCAACAAAATTCATCAAATTACTTGTTAGATTTTTTAAACAATGTGGATTTTTTTCTGTTTTTCCTAGCAACTAATATTACAATGCCTGCTACATAAGAAAACTTGAATAATAAAGTACAATTACAGCCCCTACAGCTGAAATGGCTTGGAGGCAGGGGTCAAGAGAAGCAGTGGAAATGGAAGCCATGTCTAGTTACCTTCACTGGGAAGTAGTCCTTAAAGTGTTTCCACACGCTCCAGTTTCTCACAAACTCTGATCTTCTACCACCTTGTTGAAACACAGAGGAGGAATCAGTATGGAAAGTGGTCTAGTTTTTGCATCAGTGGTTCCTAAACTGCCATTTTAAGTCATCTGCAATGATCTTAGCCCTAGAACATGAGTTGGCTTCAAAACAGAAATAAACAGTTAGGGAAAAAAAGTGCCAAAAGAATAAGACCAGTGATATTTTTGAAAGCCTAGACTAAAAATGATAAAAGACAAACATTAAAAAACATATTTGTTTCTAATAATCTCATATATATATATATTTTAGATAAATATACCTACATTCAAAAGTTTCAAAATCATTTATTTTCCAAAGTAAGAGTAAATAAAAGAGTAACCATTCAACAACGCATCCCAATATCAGAAAATGATGATTGGGACTGCGTTAAAGAAGGCAATGATGCAAACCGGACTGGTGTTTCCTCTATTATTATCGAATATCATAACACTTATTTTGGCGTTTTCTCACATATAACATGACCACATACCAGGCTTCCAAATGCAAAGGATTTACTAACTTATAGCTAAATTATATGAGAATATCAGTCATTTTATTTATTTAGCTAAGTGTCCTTCCTCTCATATTGGTTGGTTACCTTTATTTATTTTCATGACTGGGAGTTAAAATGGCAGTCACTTTTGATTATGTCACTATGTAAATATAACATTAGCCTAAACTGTTATTTAAGCTTGTTGGCATGGTTACATTCCAACACAGTATCAGAAATGATATGAAACTATGATTATGGCCCAGATCTACATTCAAACTGGCCTGATATAAGAAAAACTTCCCAGCTAATCAGAAATGATTACTTGGCTATGATGCATAGTAAAAAAAAATACATAAACTTCATCAATCTCAGTTAATGTGTGGCCTGAGCAGCGAGAAGCCCGACAGTAACGCTGATCCAATAACAGTCTAGGTTCATATGTTGTTATCTGGTTAAAAATAACCCACATTTATTAGAAGTCTGACCATTTTCCAACAGACAATGATGGTCATTTTTAATATCCAGGAAAGGAGAAGTGTGAGAACATCCTGACTCATAAACAGAGGCATATGTGTAAGAGGGTGATACAGTGCATGCTGCCATTATTGTGTGTGTGTGTGTGTGTGTGTGTGCGCGCGCGTGTGCGCTCATGTGTGCGCAAGACAGAAGTGATAGTGTCTGTGTGTAAAACCTCTCTCAGGCTTGTCCCAGTCAAGCATCTGCCAGGTGAAGTAGAGAGTGGGAATCAGCCACAGTGGAGTAAACATCAGATAAACCATCAACACCAGACATGACACACCTACGCAAAACCCATTAGCATAAACAATTACAATTAGTATTACTGACATTACACTACAAATAAGCTCTAAATGGACAGAACTGATAAAGAAATATGCCTCTCTGCATTACTATACCATGTTCAACACACCTTAGATAACTTCCCTTCATTGTGGTCAGTCACAGCAGTGGAGAGACTCATTCACATAACATTTTTTTTTTTTGTAGTGGTTGTGTTGATTACTGAAGCAGGTTTTTTTTTTTTTTTTTAATAATTCTTCAGCCTGCTTTCTTCATCCCAGGTAAAAAGTTCATTTTGCAAGAGCTTGCTTTCTAACTATTTGCTTAGTTAAGTATGAGCTAGCATGCTGACTAACTGGCCAGCCACTAACTAGGCAGCTTGCAAACTAGCCAGTATATTCAATTAAAAAAAAATTCTCATCAGTTGAACAAATGTAGTAGCAAGCTGGCTACATAAAACTGAAATTAAACTCATGTTGGCATTTTGAAATATTAGGTAATTCATTGCCCAGCCTCTTTTTCCAAGATAATGCTACCTACCACCTATGTAGTGCATTTGCAATTGGCATGGACTGGCATGCAAGAGCACAGATTTCAGTCGGTGCGACGGTCAATAAAGGTTTATTTGAAACACAATTCAAGAGTTCTTCGGTCAACTTTATTTGTAAACTTTTATAAACCATATTATATATGGGGAAGTCGAAAAGCGCATGTTCGAAACAATACTGGAACACGGCTTTACCTTTTTTAGCCATTTTAATTCTAGCTATTATCAATTTTATACAGTACCGCAGCACTGCTGAATTGACAATTAGTCAGAAGTTGATTACATTTCTAGAACAATAGTGCTAGCACCATAACTATAAAAAGTGTGAAGGGTTGTTCATTAATAAATACAATATTTTCATCTTTGGCAAACTGTTGTGGTGTCAGAGGAATGAAATGTTTTAGAAATTAATAACCAGCGTTGGGGTGGTAGAAGGAACTCTACTGCTTGTTGGACCATATCACGCCATCTTCTCGTTTCTTTCTTTTCCTGACAGCATTCCACCACGTATTTTACTCCATACATAAATATTGTAGGAATGTGTGTGTGTTGCAAGCATGAGTACTATATCTCACCCATAAGCAAGAAGGTCAGCACCAGCTGTAAGACGCTGATATCCTCAAGAAACAATTTCCATTGTGATTTCTCTCCGTTCTCCTCCATCTCATCAACTGCAGCGACTGAGAGAGAAAGAGGCATTAAACACAAAGCAATCCAAAGGACTGACAAAGTTGTATCTTGAATCTTCAAAAGTCCATGTCCTACTATTTCAAAAGTGTCCATGTATTTGCTGGGTTTACTGTTTTAAAGCCATAGTTGGGAAACAAATCAACATTACACAACTGTCCCTACACCAAAAATGTAGCTGATTAGCCAACTCATCTTTGGTCTCTGAATTTCCCCTTAAGTTGGTTAGTAATCTCAGACTGGCTTGTGTGGTTTCTGACACTGTATAACACAATAATATTTATAATGATGGGTTCAAATCCAGTCTTAAAGGTGGAAATCACTTTTTTCCTCTCAACAAATAGCGTATTACTCAACGCAACCACCAGACTCTTGATTGTTTGTCATGCTTACATTAACAACACGTCCCAACCACTGTTGTCCAGTTCAGAGGCAGAATTATATTTTAAATGATTTACATTGACACCAACTGGAATGATATGTTTACTTTTTTTAATACAGACATAGTCTGTTGTTTTATGAAACAGTTAATGTACAAATAGTATTCTTCAGCCAGGCAATGTCTGATTGTGACATGCATCTTGCACCATGCTAAATCTGACCTCTAAACGTCTAATCAGCCCAAGCCTTACACTTTAGACATGAACGAAGATATGAAGCTCGCGGGGGGGGGGAAAAAAAAAAAAAACATTTCACCCGAACCGTTCATAATTAATTCTTATCCGTACACTTTAGTGTGGTTGATTCATCAGACTGACCTCTGCACCATGTCATCATATCTGCCAGCATGACTGACCTTCTCAACTTGTGCAGAGCATGAGATTAGGTAATACATCAGATTACACACTGCACTGAAATACTGAAATGTTCAAAGAAAATGAACCTTTCTTTGGTTCTTAGTGACCTAAAGCTTTATTATATTTATATATACATATATATTATAAAAATACACAATATTTTGTGAGTATATGCAGTATATACACATATACTTTGAAAGATTTTGCGAAGATTAAAAGTTTCCTTAGAACTTTCTGACCACAAGAGAGAGACAGAAAGAGACTAATAAGGAATGAGGCAATAAGAGTGAAAGAGTAAGAGAGACAGAAGAGGAGAAAGAGACAGAGTGCGAGGGGTAAGAGGCAATAAAGAGAAAGTTGATGACAGATGTTGGTGAGGGGGGGGGGGCAGGGAGAGAGAGAATATATTCACCTGCTCCGTTCATTTCTCCCCGGTTTGTTGGCATTATGGAGATCACTGCGGTTCACTGCTCGTTCAGCTGATCGCGCGGTGCCGTCCCCGCGCGCGCCTCTCTGCACTTTGATCCGCGCGCGGCAGATAAGAAAAGTTCGCTCCGCAAATTGCCGCAACTTCCACGCACACAGTAACCAGCGCGCACTCGGTAAACCTCCGATTACAGAGCCGGCGCAGAGCCAATCCAGCGCGCGTGGAAGGCCACGCTGTCATGCTGTTGTTGAAACGAGGACGGAAATCATCTCTTGAGAAGTTCTCCCTCATTAATAAACATACTGCGAGGCCCAAACGTGTGCTCAGGCGTGTCTGTGATTTTCCTTCGGGCAGGCAGGCGCGTGCCAGAAGGAAGCGCTCGCCAAAAAAGTAAAAGGAAGTAGTGCGCGAGCGCGCGTGGACATGGGCGTGGCCAGACAGTTCAGCGCAAATCAAAAAGTGAGCAGCTGTGTGCACATCGTAACACGACACATACAATCTGAACATGCAGGACAAAACAAAACACAACAGAACAGAACATACAAAACACAAAATAGAAGAGAGAGAGAGAGAGAGAGAGAAATAAACGGAAACAGAATAAAAGCCCCACAAGATCATTACATACAGCGTAGAACAGACTGGAAGCACCTAACAAATAATCAAATACTACAGAAAAAGCAGAGAAAAACAAACAACTAAAGAAAAGCAAGAAAACAAACAAAAGAAAATGAAACAGGAAACAGGAGTCAAAAACTAGAATAAACAAGAGAAGAGAAAAAAAAAAAACACAGAAGAGAGTAAAAACCATCACAGAAAAACAAACAAACCGAAGAGAAACGGAAACATGGAAAAACAAGCTCAGCAAAAACAGAAAACAAGCAGAATAGAACAAGTAAGTCTGTCGTTGATTATTTTTCCAATAACAGTACACCCTCAAATTCTTTAAATAATACCAAGTAATTCAGTTAAGTTGAGTAATCTGACAGGTCAAAGTGGAAGACAGGAAGACAGGACAAAAAACACCTAGGATGAATACTCAGCAGGGGGAGCCAGATTTCCTCCGGCCAGCACTAAAACTCAGTTTACATCAAATCTAATATACAGTTTACAGTTTACATTAAATTGTCCACGAATTATAGTTTCTAATGAATATAAGGGAATATCTAGGAATAAGAACGTCAAATAGTTATTCTAGTAATTAGCATAAATTTAGTTGTAGGTATGATTCCTTAAACTATAAATAAAAGAGCATTCTCTCTCTCTCTCTCTCTCTCTCTCTCTCTCTCTCTCTCTCTCTGTCTGTCTCTGTTGCTCTGTTGCTCTGAATGCACATTATGTGGCCTAATAGGCTACTAAAAGCTCTCTTACGGCCTATTAAATATGGCTCTTACAGCCTTTTAAATATGGGCTAGGCTATAATAATTACTGTAGTATGCACTGTATACAGTACACTTTATGTTTTCCTTCCAGTGCAGTGAGTAACATCAAAGTAATGACATACACACGTGATAATTTTAAAGGAAACAATAAATGGTCATGGTGCATAGTGCATTAAAAACATTATCACCAAGAAATAATTATAATAGGTGTGCACATTTTCATTTTCTTCATCTTTAATGTATTTATTATCAGTGTTCTGTTTCTTTTGGAACTCTGTATGTTTACTTACCATGGTATTCAAACACATAACATTTGGATTATTAGCACAGAGGAGAAATGGATGAACTGTGGTCATTTGTCTTGTGTTTTAGCCTCATTGGAGCATTAATTATAGCATGCATCAGAGAGCATCCCAATTATAAATACAATGGCATATTTTTTTAACCTTTTCACCTGAGATGCCATGCCATCCCGAAAGAGACTGCATCTGCCCCACTAGAGGCAGGTGTAGAGAAAAGTCACACACACATTTTACAAGCAACTGTAAGATTTCCACATATGATTATTTGATACCAAATGCCCTTCAGATAAATAAAATAAAATGAATTGTATAAGAATTACATGTGACACAGACCTGTGCAAGTGAATATTGTGCAATTCACCTGTAAAAATAAATACATTATGTAAACATCACGTGAAACTAATGAATATTGTAAACATCACATTTGAAAAGAACTAATTGGGTAAAAATCACATGTGAAAAATTATTCTTGTGAAAACCTCATATGTAAAAACTAACAAATTATGTAAAAATCATGTGAAAATAAATGAATTGTGTAACAACACATGAAAATGAATTAAAGATCACATGTATAAAAAAATTAATCATGCAGAAATCACATGTGAATCTAAAAATGTGCGGTTCTGTGAAAACATTTGTAGCAACATACGTGAAATGTCTAAAACCCACATGTGTAAATTTCACACTTGAACATGTGAAAGGCTAAACTGAAGAGCAGACAGAAACAAGATCTGTCTGGCTAGAGTCGATCAACTGATTCTTTTTAAATGGTTTGCTGATTTAACAACAATTCAGCAAAACATGATATTGTTACTGAAATGCAACTTAAGTGGTAACTTAGGATTCAGTCCTCAAATCTCAGCCCCAAATTGAGCTTCTGATCAAGGTTTATATAGTATAATGCTTTTGGGCCAGACTTGGTAGAGATTCCGACAGGTGGGAAAAACTTTAGAGTGACCTTAATAAAAACATGTTTTTAAATGATTAAAAACAATTTCACATATACTGTTTCTTTGGATGATTTTGGGGTAAAAACATTGAGCATTAAACATGTATGAGTGTTTACATTCATAGGCATAAAGTTAATTTAAAGTTAAAAAGCAAATTTCATGAGGCAAGTACAAGTTATTGCATCATATAGTGTAAGAGCCAATCATGTTCTAATATGCAAATGTGGACCCTGCAGCAACAATGAATGAGGGTGAATATGTAAGGACTGAGGTTTTTCTCATTTATATCCATCTTCAGCCCGGTCAAGGTTGCGGGTAAGTCAAAGGCAGGAATAGACCAGTCCGTCAACAGTGTAGCCGATCGACCTACTGGCATGTTTTTGAGAAGTGGGAGGACACCAGAAAACCAGGAGGAAACCCACACAGACACAGCAGGGGCACACACAGAGACTCCACATGGACAGTAACCCAAGCTCAGGATCGGACCCGGGGACGCTGGAGCTGTGAGGCGGCATGCTACCTGCCTCGCCACCATGCAAAAAATTATTCAAAAAATCTAGGTTTCCTTTCAGACTCTGATGTCAACACAACCATATTTGGGCATAAACGTCCTGTGCTGTGTTTGCCTGTGGATTTAATCAGGTTACACCTGATGATTCAGGTGTACAGCATGTAAGTCATAGATAAGTCACATATTCAAATAAACATGAGTCAGGGTTATGAAAAAAAAATGATTTATAACGTTTAATTACACCAAATGACTTATTACACCAAATAAAGGGGGTTCAATTAAGATGTTGCGTGTGTGTGTGTGTGTGTGTGTGTGTGTGTGCGCGCGTGCGTGCGTGCGTGCGTGTGCGCACCCCTGAAGAGAAAATAAAAATAGACTGTCTGACATCGCAGGGTGTCTAGACATGTCCTCCGAGTGTGTAAGAGAGAGAGAGCCGTGTGTGTGTGTGTGTGTGTGTGTGTGTGTGTGTGTGTGTGTGTGTGTGTGTGTGTGTGTGTGTGTGTGTG